>CAAKMY010035702.1:0-30769 GCA_901111285.1 Corrigiola litoralis
TCAATGATATTAATTGAATAATATTTAATTTAAAACATAATAAATCTATGACTGTTACGAAAGCTAAAACGTCTCTAATAAAGATGGCGTCCTTTGGCTTACCATCCCACATAAGTTTTAATATGAGTTTTTATTTTTCTAAATTATGACCCTATTAAATAGGGGCCACGTGTCCTTACTTTAGAGTTTCTTAGGTGTATAAGATAATAGTATAGATAAGCGAACATGTATACGATTTGAGGACACGTGGCGGATAATTTAATGCATATTTAATAACAAAACAATGAATTTATCATTTTCTTAAGTAGATAGGTTATGTTCTTTTCATATTCCCTCAATCAATAGTGTTTTGACATTCTTGATATAATTATTTCTTTATAACCTCCATGCTCATAATTATTAATTTATAATACAAATTTTCTTATTGACTTTCTCCTTTCTTCCTATAACTATTATTTTTCATGATCGATACATGTGGTTGACCCTCCAACAAGGTTATTTTCTGAACTATATATTTCATATTTGATGCTGTTATATTTGGATTTCCAAATTGTATTATATTCTTTGTCGAAATTATATTTGATTTTGATTGTTCATGTACATTGAAATCTAATTATCAATATGTTTTTCTAAATTAAGCTTATATTTTCCTCGCTTTTGTCACTACTCTTTATCACATTCATGTATTATAAATACTTTAATTTGATTTTCATAATATGTTTTCGTCTTTGTTACATGTTATAGTTTAACAATGACTATAAAACAATATTACAAACGACATGGAAAACTCTATGGTATCATAAACATAAGGTATGCTTAACAATTTACTGCATTTGTTATGTTGTTTTTCATATATGATTTGCATGCCCATTCATAGTATTTATGATTTAGTAATTTATGTGGTTTAATTTTGTGGTGAATGTCAATTCCAAGACATATATATCAATCAAGAATTAATAAAAAGATGTATGTTCGTAATTCACATTGTTTTCAAGATGCAAATTTCATAATTGTTGGTGTTATACAAGTGTGAATGCTTATACAATAAATATAATTGGTAATGTGTTCTTAAATTGATTTCGTTGTATTTACGTGTTCACCTCTATTTTCTTGCATTTCGGCTCATAATTGGATGTTTAAGGTTGGTGTTGAATGGTTGTTATTGAAAGTTTGATGAGATACAATAATATTTTGTTCAAAAACGAAAATTCGATTCTTAAATTTTTATTATAGAACAATTTAGGGAGAGTAGTTATCCTACTATAACAGTCTGACATTGCGTTGTCGAAAGTATAGCTACAAAACCCTATGCAAAGGTTTTATAGCAAAAAAGAAATATATTTGTTATGTCGTAACGGCACAAACATCATCCATGCACGAATATTATCCTGCCAAGTAACGAAGCCGCTAGTAAAATCAAAGTTATAGCAGCAAACACCCCTTGGAACCACACATTGGTTGCCATAGGGTAAAACTGCTCCGCCATGGCCATCTCAAGGACATGGCCCTTTCCATAGTATGCCGAAGCGGGGAGCTTGGACTGGCCCAAGAGGAACGCCTGGTCCAGTGCCGATTGCGCTCGGCCCCAGATGGGCAGTAGCTTGTACCCAAATGACATCTTGTACGCCCAAGCCACCCAACATAAAACCACAGCTGCAAAGGCGTAAAGGGCCATGAACGCAGAGTTCACGACCCATTTCTTTTTGACAATGCTTCCATACAGGATGATTAGCCCTAGTACGCTTTGTAGACCTACTAGGGTGGTTGTAGTCATCTGCCATGCGTTATCACCCTTGTTATAATTTCATATATTGATTATGTAAGCTCGCTTAATATGTTAAATGACAACATATTTCCAAATTCCAAACATAGATATTGTTGCTAAACAGCCTTATTTATTAGTAAGTTGAATAATTCTAACCCCTAAGAATCAACATGTGGATGAACTTAATAAAATTCTCATAGACCTTGTTATTTCAGCAATGTCCACATCTTGAACTACCATAGCTCGAAATTGCATCTCCTAGTAAACTTGTCAATCTTTAAATTCACAACAAACATTATGCCCAAATTTATAAAGTTTTCAATAGAATAACCGGCTTTCCGAGGACTAGAACCAAGATCTTGATGCTAAGTGTTGGGGTGGGGATGGGGTAGAGGGTGTGGAGGGTGTCGGTGTTGACGGGGGTGGGCCCATTTTGGTGAGATCTGATCAACTGATCAACTAACTGATGGGAAAGAAATGAAATGAGTAGCTAACTAGCTATGCTTGAAATGTTAGCTGGCCAACGAGAGGGGTCGAGTTCGACACCCAAGTGAGGCATGTTGCTGGATACTGGACACTGTAGAGTTTAGAGTTTTATACTACTGTTGAGAAATCACTTCATTTCTTTTTGTTTTTTTTTTTCTTTTGGTAGATGTTAAGATTTCATAACTAGTATTTGGCCCGTGAATTTCATGATAAATTTTTCGTTAAGCTTTGTTGTTGTGTTTTTTATGTTATATTTGTTTCACATTTTGCTTTTTGGTATGTTTTATAACTTAAACTGAGTTTTGTGCTCTTTATTATACTAATTTATATGTATAATTTTGGTTTAATATCATTGTAGTAGAATGAAATTTAAAAGGAATAATATAGTTAATGTTATTGATACATATTAATTATTTTTTGGGTTAATAATAAATAATTCTAATCATTAGTAATGAAATAAATGATGATAAAACATGATTTAATGTATGTTAAGTTGGCGATGACGTAGCAATGATGTGGCGTTACATGTGGCAAGCTCCTGGGTTTGCAACGCCTTTTAATAGTATAAAATAAGTAGATAGTATAGATATAGATGTATGCTAAGTTGGCGATGACGCCTTTTAATAGATATAGTATAGATAGATTTCGTTACTTTTTCCTAACAATTATCTTACTAAAAGAAATTACGTGTTTGTATCAACAAAAATAAAAATTTGCATGTTTGTATCAATCAAAACAATTTTCTTAGGGTAGAAACATGAATGCAATTATCTAGTGATATTCATCATTAGTTCATTACGTCTTTCGAACTTATTTCCTAGGTTATGGATTTTAACACCATATCTTATTAAATCACCTCTACTTGAAAGTTTCGCTTACCTTAGCAACATTACATCGTCTAGGTTTCATCATTGGGAAAATGACATGTGACACATTGAGGTATCTATAATTACTTGTCACATTGCGGTCACGATTATTTTATAGCACTGGTAATAACCACATCAGTATTTAATGTATTCAATATGTCTATGGCTTGAACTTCTCATTTACGTTTTCAATTACTGGTTGAGATCGACTAAAATATAAATTGTAATGTGTGAAAACTAACCAATATAGCAAAACTAGTCATATGAGATGAAGTCTTTTTGGCTAAACGATAAGAAATTGAACAAGGTAATCAGATGCTACATGACATAATAAAATGCAATTTACTTTTCGAAGTAAAAGTCATTGTTTTTGGTGGATACTTTAGACATGTTCTACCACTGGTTCAAAAAAAGAAAGGACATATCGATACAACTTGGTAAAATAGAAAATTTTGTACTTATTGCAAAAGATCAAGCTAAGTGAAAACACTAGAGCTAAAATTGATCAGCTTTCTGCGATTTTCTTTTATGAGTTGGACACGATGATATGATCATTATCCCACCTCATATTATAATTTCATATATTGATTATGTAAGCTCCCTTAATATGTTAAATGACAACATATTTCCAAACATAGATATTGTTGTTAAAGAGCCTTATTTATTAGTAAGTTGATTAATTCTAACCCATAAGAATCAACATGTGGATGAAATTAATAAAATTCTCATAGACCTTGTTGTTTCAGCGATGTCCACATCTTGAACTATCATAGCTCGAAATTGCTTCTTCTAGTGAACTTGTCAATCTTTAAATTCACAGCCAACATTATGCCCAAAATTCAAAAGTTTTCAATAGAATAACCGGCTTTCCGAGGACTAGAACCAAGATCTTGATGCCAATTGTTGTGCCAAAGCGCGGTTATTTAAGCAGTATAACCGGGAAAAAATAGGAAAGATAACACACACATCTACGTGGTTTACTATCTATGTGATAACTACGTCCTCGACCTAGTTGGGAGACTTCTACCTAAGAGTTTTCTCCCTAAATTTCTCTTATGGCATGCTAGGCACCCGCCGTGTTTATATATTAGACCCAACTAGTGCAATGACCAAATACAATAAGGAACTGACAGTATAAGTAATTACAAAAGATCCTTATTGAAATAAACATAATAAAAAGACCGAAGAACCCCAAAACTTGTCTCGCTCGGCTCAAACAATAATCTCTCGACTCGAGCGAAACAAACCAACAAACACGACTAGTGCAGGAGAACCTTGTCCCGCCAAGTTTGGCGGGACTCACCCCTTCGCTCGACTCGAGTCACTCGAGTCGAGCTAGCTAGTCATCACCGAATTATCAATACTATATTACATCTTAGCAAAAAAAACCTGAACCCAATCGCTTAAGTCACATCCTAATTGTTCATTACTCTCTCTTTTGATACATTCTTTAGTTACTATAATCAAAGATAAATATTTTTTTTATTATGCTCTACAATCCTGATTTCATTTCAGACATAGCTCGTAAATATCCATTATTAAGGGTTGCTCGTTTGTCCTTCCATCCTTCAGGACATAGATATTGAGGTCAATTACTAAAGGAAGGGGAAACAACTTATGGATGTTCTTTTCAATATGACAGGACCAAAAGGCCTTGTTTGGTCAAGCAAATAGGGAGAGGAGAGCTTGAGAAAACCGATCTCACATAACACCCAAGACCATAGTGACAATGGTGATAACGCCGTCGATGTCGAGTATCACACAAAATCTTAAATATTCTTATTTGATCGTTCGTTGTGATGGCGCCATGGGAAGCCTACTTGAATGTCTATTTGGTGAACACAGATTCCTTCTGGACAAATATCTCATTGGCATAGATTCCTTAGCATCCCTCATGATCTAGGGAAGCTGAGTTGATGACTATTTTGTTCATCTTAGGTTGTGTTAATTCATAGATGATGCTGCCTCATTCCTTTCTTGTCGCAACAAATGGGTCTCTGTGGCTGAAATGGGTTTGAGTTATTGGAAACAAAGGTCGAAATTGAGATGGATCTTGGATGGTGACTAAAGCTCTAAGCTCTTATTTGCTACTGCTGGGAAAAGGAAGGCCCAAAATCAAATTCGTATGATTCAAGATTTGGATGGAAGTTGGATTACTTCAATGGACCATATTTCTGACAACTTTGTCCACTATTTTAAGAAGGTGTTTACTCCGTCAAGTGCAAGTGTTGTTGCTGCTTGCCCGCTCATCTACTTGGATTCTTTAATTGTCAATAAAATATCTTCTCCAGATCGAGAGACTTTGGTACGTAATTTTTCTTATGAGGAAGTCAAGCGTGTTGTTTTTAGCATAAGCCTAGGCAAGTCTCCTGGCCCTGATGGTATCACTGCTGATCTAATTCAGAGTAACTGGGACCTTATGGGGCATGACATCTTCTCAGCTATTTCCCACTTTTTTTCATACTGGCTTCTTGTTAAAAGAATGGAATAAGAGTTTCATGTCCCTAATCCCCAAGGTTGATAATCCCACTAGTGTTTCCCAGTTTAGACCAATTAGCCTTTGCAATGTGTTGTATAGGTGTATCTCTAAATGAAGGTGATCATGCCTAAGATTGTTGGAGATTTTCAAACCGCGTTTGTTTCCGGTAGATTAATGACAGATAGCTGTTTAGTGGCTCATGAAATTATCTCGCACATTAACAGGAGAAGGTCTACAAGTACTTATCTGGTGGCTCTAAAAGTGGATATGAGTAAGGCCTTTGATAGAGTTAACTGGGAGTTTCTGGTGAAAGTTCTTCATGCCTATCGATCAATTCCTTTAGTCATGGATTAGATGGATTCACCAATGCATTTCTACTGTTTCATATAAGGTTCTAGTGAATGGAATTCCTTCCTCTTCTTTTAAGCCTCTTTGCGGCATTCGCTAGGGAGATCCGCTCTCCCCATACTTGTTTATCATGTGTATGGAGGTCCTCTCAAATATGCTTAAGTTTCATGAGCAGCAGGGTCTTTTTAAGGGTATTAAGATTTCTCGTCGTGCTCCGTCAATCTCCCATCTTTTTTATGCAGATGACGCCTTCTTCTTTTTTTAGGCTACTCTGGAGTCTTGTGCCAATGTGATTGGCGTTATTAAACACTTCTGTGAGCTATCAGGTCAGGTGGCTAATTTAGATAAGTCCTTTGTTAAATTCTCCCCGAATACACCTGAAGACCTGAAACTCCACATGAAAGCAGTTCTTGGGGTGGGCGCAGTGGCCAATATTGGTAAATATCTGGGAGTTCCTGTTGACTTACTGGGTGCCAAGACTAGATGCTTTAACTTTGTTTTGGACTTGGTGCTCAAAAAAGTCGACTCCTGGAATTGTGTCAGATTTTCTCAAGCAGGCAAGATTGTTTTAATCAACTCCATTCTAATTGCCTTGTTTTCGCATATAATGATGGTGTTTCAGTTCCCCAAAGGCATATGTTCTAAAATTAATAGCCTTCTTGTGTCCTTTTGGTGGGCTAAGGCTGGTAAAAGGGGCATCCATTGGGTAAGCAAAGATGCGATTTCGCTACCTAAAGGTTTTGGTGACTTGGGTATTCGTGAAGTGTCGGCCTTCAATGATTCTTTGCTGATGAAACAAATTTGGCGCATTTTTCATAACCCCCAATTACTAGTTTCTAAGTTATATGTTGCTAAGTATGGCAAGAGATTTAACATGCGCAGGACTGAAACTTGTCGGCCAGTGGGAGCTACCTCTTGGGCTTGGAGAGGCTTTGATCGCGTTCTGTCTCTGTTTAGAGAAGGTTTTGTTTGGAAAGTTGGTACTGGTAATAACATTAGAATAACCAACAGAAGTTGGGTTCCATCTGGTCCTGCTCTTTGTCGTGAGGATGTTCCGATTGCCATGGTTAACGGTGCTTTTGTCCGTGACCTCAAGCTTTAGGATGGGTCTGATTGGGATAGAACTAAGGTTTTTTCCCTCTTTGAACGGAAAAATGCGTTAGAAATTGTGAGTTTGGAATTGCCTTTGCAACCAAGGGATGATTTCTTGTACTGGAAGTATACTTTATCTGGTGAATTCTCCGTCAAATCTGGTTACGCCTTTATCACTTCTAAGCAGGGGCGGATTTAGAGGGGGGCCTATAGGGGCAGTGGCCCCCGCCAACTAAAAAAATAAAATGTAATACACATGGTTTTTTCCGGAAAAAATAAAAAATTAACGGCAAGATATTAGACTTTCTATACTGTTAAGGAGTACTATAAGTAAGGCTTGGTCTAGTGGTTTGGCTTGTCACTTGGTGATCTTGAGGTCCCAAGTTCAAGCCCCACTAGAGAGACTTTTGAGAGAAGCGTATATGTATATTTCAATATCTTTTAATCTTTTAACACTAGCAGTAATTTTTTGTTAAAAAAAATTTCATTAATTTGTTCGTTTTAGTTCGGCCCCCCTTAATATACAATCCTGAATCCGCCCCTGCTTCTAAGAATGATGTTATCTCAACTATACCTGAATTTGAACAGCGCTTTTGGAAGCGTTTCTGGGCTTTGAACTTGCTCCCCAAATGGAAGGTGTTCTTTTGGGAGTTGGTTTACAATGCTTTGCCACTTAGAATCAATTTGGCAAGGAGGGGAATTATTCCCTCTGATGTTTGTGTCTTTTGTGATAATTGCGAAGAGACATCAGATCATTTGTTCCGTTTTTGTCTAGTTACGCAACACATTTGGAAAGCCTCCCGACTGGGTTTAAATACGCAGGCAAGTAGTTCTATACAACTACGAAAATGGCTAATGGATTTTGTACTCTTCCTCCTCAAACTACTTAGAGGGTCATTTTCTGGTTGATTTTTTTGTGAGCATTTTATGGGCTTTATGGTTGCACGGAAACGATATCGCCATTAAAGGAGCTACTGTCCAGCCTGAGTGGGTACTTAAGCATGCGACAGATTTGGTAAACGACAAGAACCGTGCAGACACCAAAGGTCATAATAATTCTTCCTTTTGTGATGATAAGGTTCCTCCTGGTTTCTCTTTAGTTAATATTGGTAGATGCAAGGCTAGTTTTGTGGAGCTGTTGTGCTTCAAATCGATGCTTCTTGGAGGAAGGAGGATAGATATGGTGTAGCAACTTGAGTTGGCTGGAGCAACTTCAGATTCGTAAGAATTGGGGGTGGTTCCTATGCAAGGTTTACGTCGCCAAGTTTGCAAGCTGAAGCGTTGGCTTGCCTTCATGCTCTTAAGTGGCCTATTGGGTTGGGTGGGGGAGATGTGGTTATCTACATTGATTGTCTTATGCTAATCTTGGTACTTCGCAATCTCTCTATTGTGCCAATTCAATCCAAGTGGATTTTCAAGGATATCCTTGAGACAGCTGAGCATTTTGAGTCATATTGTATACTTAACGCATTTAAGGTGGCAAGAGAAGATGTTGAGAAGGCTCATAACCTTGCACAGGAATATAGGAATGCTGGTAACCCCAGTTGTAGGTTCTAATTTTCGTGCTTTTGTTTTTTGTTTTAGTTATTTTCAGCATTGTCAAAAAAAAAAAAAAAATATTCACTTGAAAAAAAAATAAAAAAACAGAAGATTAAAGTTTATTGTGAACATAAACCACACTGGAGGCCAAGCACTACCAAAATGCTCTAAAGGTACAAAGATAAACAGTGAACCGAAAGCACAAAGCTAAAGACCTAAGAAGTTTACAATATGGGCTTCTTTTCAATATGACTAGGCTAGATTTACATTGGCCTAATTCCTATCGATTAACCCAGATAACCTTGTAAGATAAGAAAAAATGACGAAGAAGAAGACAGACACTAAAGTAATTAACGCAAGCGGATCTATTTCCAGCAACAAGGTGGTCCAAAGCTATATACATCACCCCCCACCCCCACCCCCCACCCCACACCCATACACCCACACCCACACAAAAAAGAATAGTGCCTTCACGACAACATCCAGAATTAACCGTCTGATTTTCATGTTTGATTGGAAGTTGTTTGAGGTACATTTACTGATTCTAATGTTGTTGTAGGCAGTCCTGCCTCAGCATTAGGTTGGCTATTTGAGCGAACCCACCACCTCCTCCACCATCTCAAAATCTCACATAAAACTGAGCATGTGCACATTGTAACTCCAAAACCAACAAATGTAGCAATAATGACTGATACCACTGCTTGCATGTGTAGCTGTAGAAGTACAAAACAGTGATAAGGGTTAACAACTGATATTAGCGTCCAAAATATTGTTTTTACGAGAAAAAGGTCATCACGCCGAGGTCTAATAGAGAAATAGTTTCAGCCTTAGATAACAAAGTTTACATCAAATTCTATGCTGCCTCTATGATAAAATAGCCTTCTGCACTAGGTAGTAGTGACTAGTGAGTGGTCACAAATGAGAGACCTGATTAAGGATCAACACCACATCTTTCTACCAGTTCTATCGATTCTCATGAATAATATGAGATACTCAAATGGCAAACAATAAATGATAGATTGTTTTTAATTTAGCTTACGTAAAAATTGCAAAATTATAATTTGTATGCCATGATAAGGAAGAATTTCTTACCACTGAGAAAAAAATATGGGCCAAGGCGACTACCAAGATGAATTGAACACCAGCATATACCCAAAGGAATTTCCTTGTCACTGAACAATGCACACAGTTTTCACGTTAGTATTTGAGTGAGTTTTAAGTAGACATATTAGGCAACACCGGAAGTAGAAAAAGAGTAGATATATGAAAGTCAAAGCAACATACCCATTGTCGTTGATGTCATGGATGCAAGAAGACCCATTATACAGGAAAATGGAATAGAAATGGCAATAGCACTTGTACCCATTTTCTTAAGCTGTGTATAGAAAGTTTTTACATGTCAAAACAATTTGGGAAGAGAGGAAAAATTACAAAGGCCTTAATTCAGAGAACTTACAAGAAGCTGTTCGAGAAAACAAAAGTAGGCAAGCATGCTTACAATTACAAGAACAGGGACATCTTGCCATACCCTGAAAAGAAAAAAAGATTATGTTCAGAAATTTACTAGTACATCACATAACATCAATGCAAAAAATCTTATATCAGATGTCCCCAAGTACATAAGACACCTAATTTATATGTATGTAGGTAGGTATACAGAAAGGGGGGGGGGGGGGGGTTAATAGATATTCTAAAGACAGAACTTTAAGCTTTACGGATTCTAAGAATGTTACTTTTATTGATGACATGTCTCATGAGTAATAGATTATGGTTATTGAGCAATTTTACGTCTAGTGCAATGCTACCTTCCTCAAGGCTCAAAAACAAAAATTAGTTCTTCACGCCTTCGCAGTAGTGATCAGTTATATCTCCTTGAAAACAAAAGCAAAAATTGTGATCTTCTCTATGGATTGCACAATCATCTATACTTTTCATAAGAAAGGTAAAAAGAATTTTTTGGCAATGTAGGGGTGATTCACTTACCTGTATCCAGTAAACTCAGCCTGTGAACTATTTCCTTGTTGGGACTGAGCATTTTGAATTCGCAAAAGTGTAACAGGTAGGTTTTGAACCTCTTGCTTGCATACTTCACATATCTTGTTACCTTTGATGCTAAACCATTTCACTAGACATTCTTGGTGAGCTAGAGCAAGTTCACCTTTACAGTTGCATTCCATCTTGAGAGTATCTGAGCCTTCCCCAAGTTCAACAAAGCATATTCGACAAACAGCTTCTTCCTCGGGAATGTCCTCACCATCATCATTATCTGACCCATAAGTTCTTTTACGTTAGGTTTCTAAGTTATTAGCTTATTGATCTTATTTGATAGCATAAATTACTTTCGATATCAAGGACCATCATTTAAGCTGAAATTAGATATACCATCAGCATCAGTTGTGCTTGCTCCTGAAGCTATCAACCTTCCCTCTTTAACTCGTGGGGTTGTTGGGATTACACGAAATACTCCACCTGATGAATCCATCTGCCGTACACTCCCATCTTTGTTGAGAGCTGGAAGAGAATGTGACCGATGTATTGGTATTTGGGCCCTTCCTTTCTGTAAAGTGAGGAAATCTGTTAAGAACCAAGTACAGTCATGGATGAAGTTCTTGTGAAAATTACTCTCGGGACTTCAATACATAAAAAAAATCCCCATCCGTCCTAGCATCAAAACTAAAAGGGAAAAAGAAGTGCAAAGAGACCGAAGCTTCAGAACATAAGCACAATCTTGTATCTTTTACATAATCATCATTACATAATTAGCCAACATAGATGAAAATGAGCAAACATTTGCAAATGCAGAGCTTATATAGAATAGCTCATAGATATTGATAACCGACTTATAGAGGACATGCCTTTTCTACTTAGGGTAGGAGCATAAGACTAAATGAACAACTTAGAACAGAAATTTAAGTGACATAATCAATACAAGGCACTATTTGTGTACTAAGTATATTTACTTTGCTCAGTTTATAACCACAACAAACAGATCCTAAAAGTCTTCAGACAATCATGACAGATGAACTGCATTGCAAACCAAGATAAAATGGACCGTGATGGTGACAAAAGTATTAAGTCTCAAATATCATACTCCGTAATTAACTAGTGGAAGAGAAAATACTGCAGCGAGGAGCCAGAACTTATGCATTCTGCACAGAGCTTCAGCCTAGCTACAATGTCATATGCATTTCACATCACAAATTGTACTCTGCATGTCTTCTTGAACATGCAGTCTTCTTCAAACAGTCAGATACTTGAAATAACAGAGTCCAAAGACTGATATAGCGAATAGCTGAGGCATAATAGAGAAGTTTACTTACGTAGCCACCATGTGTTGACCCTGGATTAGAGTGTGAGATTGGAGTCACAGGTAAAGAAGATGCTTGATTTTCTCTTGGTGTAAAAAGCTTGGTAAGAGAAAACGTTCTTGCCATTCGTGGCTTCCCACCTCTCACTGACGATGGTGATCCAAGAGCTAGAATGGCAGCCTTCTCAATCTCTGAAGAAGAATTCTTAAAATTGAAACTAAGTTTGGGGAGAAGGCTTTTAAAAGATGATTTATCCTTGGGCATGGTGGAGTTTGAAGACCTGTTAAATCTACCAACACTAGGGCTATGAAGTGGTGAAAAATTCACTCTTTTAGGTGTTGAACTTGCTGCCAGAAGAATGTTGATCTTTACAGAATCTTCAGGAGAGCACTGAACACTCCTTGATGGTATCTCTAGGATGAGACTGTGTGTGTGCGGTCTTCCATCTTGGCCAGGAGGAATTTCTTCTGTTATTTCTGTTGATTCTCTCATCTGCAAGTGTAACCATACGCATTTAAACAGGGCAAAATTTAAATATGTACAGTCAAAGGAGCATCATTAGTATTTCGCTTGGCGTTTCATCCAAAAATTAGGCATGTATTTCATACTTTATGTTCCAGCTCAAATTTTGGCGTCTGCAAACTGAACTATAACATTATACCCACTAGTACTGCACACAAATTAAAACATAGGCGAAGAGAGAGTGAGGGAGAAAGCGCAGCTGCAGGGGAATCCCATCTATCAAATGCTTCATGCATTATAAATTTAGCAATTAAGCTTCTAATCGCAAATTCTTAGACACACCTGGATGTACCTGGATCCAGGTATACCCACACATATTTTCAAGCAATCTAGGTACCCCAAATAAATGAGTAAGGGTGTGCCTATTTTTAAGTATACCCGGGTGTAACTACATTATATATCACTACTACAGCCGAATGATAATTGAGCTTATTTACCGCCAATTTCATAAGAAACCATCCTTGCAAACAGATTATTCAAAATGTAATGCGCAAGGGAAAAAGAACACTAAGGCAGTGTCGAGTCCATGTGAAGGCATGGCCATGACAATCTGTATAACTATTAAGCAAACTAATATTGAGGACATTACTCCAATTCAAGCCTAATAAGAGCAAAAGTCATGTTTTGGCAGCGAACTGACCTTTTGGTGCACCAAAAGGTAGAGAAAGAAAAGGGGTCAAAGTCTACAAGTGAAGTGCTATACTAAGACCTATGATCTGAAGTTCCTTCAGAAATTATTAACTAAAACCACAAGAGTTTAGTATGCATACAGTTTTCCAATGATACAAGCAATTGGAGTCAGCTCAAATAATATATTAGGGACCGAACGTCAAGCATAAGATGGATAGGCATTAAATTACATCGACAAACGACAGGGAATATGAAGATTTATGCCTGTCTAAACAATTGCTCATACAATAAAAAACAGTCGCGGGTATATCAGCATTGACATAAGCTTATCTTATTTCCAAGTGAACTTTAGCTCTTTTAATCCAATAAAAATAAAAATAAAATATTAATCTATTAATTGGACTAAATAAGTATTAAACTTTCGCTGTCATAAAACCAGCTCAACCACATAGTTCATGAGATAACAAAGGGTCGTCTAAGAGACGTTCCAGTGTAGGTGAGCTTTCATTTCCTTTCTTAATTGCAAACATTGTTTTCCTGTTACATTAGCTGATGTACTGTCAAAATTGCGGCATTTAAAAGACGTAAAGTAGTACATCTAAACGGGTAATGCAGAAATGCCATCAATTTACCATATCATACTATATGATTTCATAGTTACATTAGGTGATGTATAATCCAAACTCGCTAATTTTAAACACGTAAAGCGACAACATCTAAAATGGTAATGCGGAAATGCGAATATAAGTAATAGAGACGAATGCAAAAATGAAGTAGGAAACATAAAAGAAAGCAAAGACAGAGCTGACAGTGGGACAACAGTATTCAACTAAAGCGTCCTGATCATGTGCTCCAGCTAACTGTCTCTCAATCATCATCCACGACAATCATTCAACAATCACCATCTAAACAACTTATTCTACTTTAATACCATTTAAAGTAATATAATATCCAAAGCGTAAAACATTGTCACTAACTCTATTTTCATGTGATTTGCCCCATGCTAAAAATGATCAGTATTACGAACTCAAAAGCAAAAAGGTTTATCCATAAGCCACACCATGAATAAACAAACAAAAAGTCTTGGGAGAGAGTCTTTTTTAATCACAAAAGTAGACGAAGTCATGCTAGCCCAACTAAGCGATATATATATATATAGCTCTCTTATTTGACTTGGGTTCGCACGAAGCTTGAATTAATTTAACTTGCATGTAGCTCGTCTATTTTTATAATGAAAGTAAACGGTTTTTTCTAAAAATGTGTGGTAGTAAAAAAGAAAAGGTTGCATGAAAGAAATGAGAAAAAGGGCACCTGTTGATTAGCAGTAGTAAATACTTGTTGATGATCATTTTCTCGACGAACCGGCTCTTCTTCACTCCCCATACTGCTACAGATGAAAATTTTGATAGCCCAACGAATATGGAATTTTAAGGCAAAAGAGAATTTCTAGAGGAATAGATTGAGTGGAGAAGATAGAGGGAGGAAAAGAGGAAAGGTGTGAGAGCTTTGAGAGTTGGAGGAGAAAAAGGAAGGCAAACGAAGAAAATGGTTTTGGTGGGTGGGGTTTTATGGAGGGTTTATTTATACTTTATTTGGTTTTTAGGTGTAAAACGCGATTTTGGGAACAGAAAATGCTGCTGAATGCTGACTTGCTCAGTGCTGAATTACTGCGGATAGTCCACAAAACGTACTTGTCACCCGACATGAAAAATCTAATTTTGTTTTGTGCAGCCTTGTTTTTTTTTTCGGCATAAATTAGATTCATCCAATGGATTTGTTTATTAAACTACATCATATATATACAACGGTAAATAGGATCATATACTCATGTATATGGAGCATTATATACACATGGGGATAAAAGGAGGGGGGTTACATGGTAATTTGTTCTTTCATTTCTTTTTAACCCTATGTGTATATGTTGTACCATATACATGGTTATATGGTCCATGCATTGATCCATGCATTGAAGGTTTTTTCGTAACTTATGGGAAGATCAAGCCTAAAACAAGGGTATTGTCGACGTGTACAAACAAAATTCCGTATATTTGGGCTTGTGAGTAAAAGAGCACCCTCATTGAGTCATTGTAACCCTGCGAAGTTCGGTTGTATGCCGACACGATTGAGGTCATCCTGGAAGCCACCATGTTGGGGGAGTCCGAGGGTTATGAACCATGCCGCGCTTTTCTTGTTTGCGCAATATTAACATGACTAGCTTGGGATTGCAAGACAATGTGTCCAAACTGATATGAGCCGGCCATGTATAAAGTAGAACAAAAAAAGGTTGTAGGCTTTTAGCCCCAAAGGGTGTGTGTGTGTGGCCTTGGTGCCGACGCCATAGGGTATGGTGCTAGAGGTCCGAAGCAATAATCAAACCAATTGGTTCTATTATGTGCTTTGATGAGCTATGACGTCACCACCCAAAGTTTGCGGTATCTCGAAAATTGTGCGCATCCTTAAAGATCTAGCCTCAGAATGAAAAAGGAATCATAAGATGTAGATCCGAACAAGACGGTTCTACTCAAACATGCCATAAAGATGGCTACTATAATATCTACAACATAAATAATGAGTTCAAGAGAAAAATTACTAGTTGTATTTACCTCTATTAATAACATTTGACAAATATTAGCTAATTCAAAACATGCATACACAAAAGTTTATTTTATTGTTGTTAGAGTAGTGTCCTTCGACAAGTGTGATTATATTAATAAATCTGAATAAGAATAAACCGAGATTACTTTATTAATTAGGGTCCCAGTAGAGTAAAACACACACACTTTTCGGGTCCCACAATTTCATTTATAAAAATAAAATAATTTTACAAAAAATATCAGCATAATTTCTTTTGAAGTTTTTGCTTAAAAAAACTAAAAGTAATTAAAAATTTCAGGTCATTCGGAGTTTCTGGCTTGACCGGGTCGGGCCTAGGGAAATTTGATTAGCGTATTTTAAAGTTGGTAAGTTTTGAATCTACGTACGAATGGTTATAATTTTGCAAATGAGATAAGTAAAAGGTAACTTTTATCAGTTTTTCCATGAAAAATATGAAAACTCTTTATTCTGACATGCCTAATATGAGGGCAAGTGAGTGGTAAAGTTTAGTTAAATTCACAGCCAAATTAGTCTCCTATTTGACTTTTGTTGTTGATGTGCACATATTCGTATCCTTCATTTTTCCTTTGCGACTTTCCTTGGCTTTTACCTTTTATCTTGAGTTTCTAGCCACATTTGTTATTGTTTGGGTGCTCATTGGATAAATCTTCATGTCCGTATGATACTATCTGGCAAAGCGGCACAAGAGTTTAACTAGTTGGAAAATGATTGGCTCGACCCAAGAGGCAGGGGGACCCTTTGACGCTAAACTCTCACTCTAGTCGCCCACTAGGAGTTCATAACCTACCTCTTACTTTACTCAGGGTCAAAGTGGGACTAAGGAGCTAAGAAGACAATTTCCAACCAAATAACTATTGTCCAGACTCGAACATGAGTCTAAGAGGTGGAGTGGGGAATTATTAAACAATTGAGTCACCCGAGGTGGGTGTTTTTCTCATATTATTAAGGCAAATTTAACAAGAATAAGCCCACGTTTGCTTCGTCTTTAGAAATAATCTCACCTTGCAATATTCATGAAAATAATCCAACGTTTACATATGTCAAAATGGTACCAAAGTTTAATGGAAGTTTATTTACTATAAAACATATGTTCCCAGTAGCTATTTTACCACAACTCATCCCTCTTTAGAAGTGTTAAAAATATCCTCTACAAAGATTGTGCCATGACAAGAGAAAAATCAAAAAAATCAAGCCATACATCATATAAAAAGACTCAAGTTTCAAAGAATTCTCACGTTGCAACACAGAATCCTAGACAAAACATAAAAGATGAGTTGTTTTTTTTAGAGTTGTAGAGGGTCGAGTACTGAAGAGAGCAAAAACACTTGGGTCTTTGGATGATCTAAATGAGGTGCAAGCCTATGGCTTTTATAAATCTGAGAGTGACAATGAGGATAACAGAGGTGCATGAATTTGTAATAGTGGTAGAAGAAGCACAACATGACGAGGTAAGTTCATGGAAGGTTGTTGGTTCCCAAATCAAGAAAGGAGCTACCTTTCATGCCTTTGAAGTAGTTGTACCAGCCAATAGTGTGAGCAAGGTAAAAGCTTGAAAATTTATGTTGAAGATAAGAGAGAAGAGCTTGAGGTTTGGTCAAATGCAATTATCTGTTATTTTTTGGGTGTTAGACCTCCTTGGGAGGTGCTAAATGGCTTCTCTTAAAAGAATTTGAGGTAAATATGATATCACTCATATGTGTATCTTGCTAAATTGAGTGTGTTGTGTTGTTAGATTTAAGTTTAAGAAAGAACAACAACTTGTATGTGCTGAGTGCTGGTCACTTCTTATTTGATAGTAAACCTTTGATAGTGAAAGAATGCCAAGATGGCATGAAGTTGCAGAAAATGACAGCTGATGTTGTGCTAGTGTGGGAGAAATGACTTAGGCTTCATATGAAATTTTAGGATGAAGACTGTCTATTTAAAATAGATGGTTTGGTTGGTAAGCCTATCAGGATAGATGAGGTTACCAAATATCAGTCTTTTTTGGCTTTTGCGAGGGTTTCGGTTGTAGTTAGAATTAACCAGGATTTGCTTGAAGTGCTCGAATTTAGGATGAGCAAGGCAAGGATATTAACGTTTATAATGAATATGACTGGAAACCTGTTAGTTATCATATTTGTAAGGGATTTGTTATTCATTCTAAGAATATATGCCTGAATAAAAAGAACAAGGTGGTTAGACAAGGTTGGCTACCTACTCAAATTATTCAAGATGGAGGTGTGAAATTTGTTACACCTCGTGTTGTGCGGAAGCGTGGTAATAAAGGCAATATAAAACAGATAATAATAAGAAAGACAACAGAATTTATGTGGTTCCCTATCGATGTGATAGCTACGTCCACAAAACAGAGGAACCTAGATTTCACTATTGAGGAGAACATAAGTACACAATACAAACCCAGAATTCGGGCATAGATGAAAACTGATGAGAAAATTCTAAGCCTAGCGATTTTCTCCCTGACTTTCTCTTGTGACATGAAAAGCACTCGGGGTGTTTATATATTGAACCCTACTTGTGTAATCACAATACAATAAGGAAACTAAAAGATATTAGGAATATAAGATATTCCAAATAGCTAAAACTCTAACGAAACGAAACTCGAAGAAGCAATATGCAGAAGAGCTCGAGACCTTCACTCGACTCGAGTGAGCACTGCTCAACTCGAGCGAGCTCTTTCTCAGCATTGCCTTATTCTGCGCGACACACCATTCGAGGCACCACTCGAATGACACGCACGAACATGATTCTTCAATCCTTGATTTGTTTCATCTCTTCCGAACCCAAAACCAAAACCCGTTCAAGTCACATTCTAACACCTTGTATGAATGGTACTATTAGGAAGGTTTCTTCTAAAACCAATAGAACTAAGAAGGCGTAGAGTAAAAGGGACCTTTGCAAGATAAAGGTTCAAGAGTTGTTCATAGGCAGCTAAGGTTGTCCAAACAATAGAACCCACAACAGGCTGATGTGACAGGTCATATTGGTAAACCTTATGCTGAAGCAATGACAAATAGGCTAGAGAACATGGTGAAGGAAATGGGGGTCTGATGAAGCCTATTGTTCATCATGGATAATATAGGGTTTTGGATTGTGAGGGGTTCGAATAGTCTAGTAAATCAAAAGGATATAAAATGATTTTGACATTCAAATAAAGCTAGTCTATTTGGCTTGGTGGAAAAAGAAGTATTAAAAAATATTGATAAAATTTATTCTAATATTCTTGAACAATGGTTTGTTTGTACCATTAATCAAGTTGGTGTTGTTAGAAGAATTTGGCTTGTATGGAAACCTACCAAGTGTACAGTTGAAGTACATGTTGTGTTGAGTCAGATAATCCAAGTTAAAGTGATTGTAATGCCACAAATAAGGAATTCTTCTGTTTTGTGATTTATCGATCAACTAATGATCAGGAAAGCGGTGTATTGTGGGGGGGGGGGGTTGAAGAGTTTGAAACAGACTGTGACTTGCCCTTGGATTGTGACGGGGGACTTCAATAATGTTTTGCACTTTGAGGAGAGAACTGGTTCTAAAGTTACTGAAGACTAGTGTTGGGACCCGACCTACGCCCGTGCTCAATATTGTAAGACTGTTAAGGATTGTTTCTTGAATGGTGACTTGAGGTTTTGCGTTATTCAAACTAAGTCACCTCAGGTTTTGCTAATACACATTTCGTAACACTCGAGGTTAGCTAAATTTTTATGTTTAATTAGTGATGTGTTAATATTTTATTAACCATGATTATGTTATGGTTAGATGAGATTTATAATTTTAACTAAGTATGAGCTTAATGAGAATTTTTGCATTTTTATCACTTTATGTGCGCAACTGTGTCAAATTAGCCAAAGGCTAGATTGGAATTTGATTTGTAAAATCATTGTATGTTAGCTGGGATGTGGCTAGTTAATTTTATAGGATTTAAAGTTCATTTGGTATGATTTCTCTATTTTCGATTTTTATATGCTTAACTGTGTACGATTGCTTTTTAGCTAGTTTTAGCCAAGACTTGTGAGTTATGATTTATGGAATGATTATGATTCATGAGATTAATCCATGAAAAGTTGGATTAAGAATGTGATTTATTGAGATTTGAAAATTAGGATTAGTTTGTGATTTCATGTGCACAATGGACAAAGTGTACAAATAAGCGATTATCTTGGCTTAGTCGAATTAAGGGGACTAGGAGGGCTAAGAAAATATGAAACTTTGAGGTCTACTACAATTATTAAGGTGGTAGAGGTTGAGTGTGAGATTAGACAAGTTGTGAAGAATTGGCATCCCAAATTAAAGGGACTTGTGAGGGAAGTTGTAGTGTGTATTGGAAGGTAAGGATAAACACTTACAAACTCGAAAAATCTGCTTTACCAAACCATGCACACGTTCAACCAGAAAAAATACAACAACATACAAACACTTGTACCATTTTCCCACTAAGTCTATATATTCGAACACAGGGCTCACCCCTAGGCACTTCCTCAGACTCAGTCGAATCAAGTGAAGGTTTGACCCTCTTCACAAAGGTGTCAAAGTGTACATCATCAGAAGGATAATGAGGTTGTCGCTCAACAGGCCTCTTGTCTTTCTGTTTCCCACTCAACGGTTTAGAAGATGGTTTATTAGGATCAATGGGTGGGTTAGTCTGAACAAGTATTACAGGAATCATAAAAGGTGTTACTGGGGTCACATGTGTAATAGGTGTCACATGTGTTACTGGGGTCGCTCTAGGTATCATAGCTCTCCTTATCTATTGATCATTCCTCATCATGAACCCCATTACACGAAAATCATATACGCCCTCTTCACGCTCACTATACCTAAACTTATGAAATTAAAAGAGACTCAAAAGCATTCACATTCCACTGCCGTTGAGCTTTTCCTCTCAGATCCATCAAGGCAACATAAAGAAAAGCATCACTAGGCATAAGCTCAGGTATCGAACCCACGTCTCTTTGAGCACGATCTCTACCTGAGCTAAATTGCTGACACTTGATGTTGGGTTGCCCCACGCGCGCTTCCTCATCCTCATTCCCTATCTCTCTCACTCGGCCTTGGCCGGAACACCACCAAGCCCCAACGAAACACCACGGCAGCACCACTGCAGCCATCACACGCCACCACACACTCCACAAAATTACTATAAAGCCCCCATGCTAAGCGCTTATGCGCATAAAACCAAGAACATAAAACCAAAACCCTAACCCTATAATCTAACATGAAATAACTTAAAGTCATGCCACCAATATTAAAAATACTTAAAACATATTAACACAATCATATAAAATCATTAGGGCATGAATAAGGTTGACATGAAATAATAAAGGTAGGTTCTTTAAAATAAAAGCATGTTAAAACTAACAATGTTAACATCTAAAGTGAAGTACAAAGCATAGCACAATGATAGAAATAGGTTTAATGCAACTTACAAAGCTTTAGGATAGGAACAATGGAGTGGAAGCAAAGTAAGAAGAAGGAGGCAAAAACCTTAGACCTTTAAGCGTGCGTTTGAGGGGAGAAGAAAGAGAGTTTTATTTCTTTTTTATTTTTGTTATATCACTATGTTGAACGATTGGGAGTAGGAAAAGAGGTGGGCTTTGGCCCATCCTGTCCTTTTCCTTAGCCCAAAGACACATATATATTGAAATATAAGCACGAAAAGGTTTTTGATGTGAAATTAAGCCTAAACACTTTTAAAATAGTGTTATAAAATCCATCATAAACTTTTAAGGATTTTTTAAAATTTTGGAAATAATCATCGTAAAGTCATTTGGTAATAAATAAACCAAATAATTAAATAAGGAAATAGTCTTAAAACGACTCAAGAGCAATGAAATAGTGACACCAATTGTACTAAATTATTGGGTTGTCACAAAATGAAATGATGCCCAAATTGTATATCAAGTACTAATATATATAAGAAATTAAAATATGTAAAATTATGGACTTACAAGAGATGATCAACCACATCATATGCTTGAGCAAAGAATTTGAACCATGTTGCTCGGCCCAAGTGTTCTGAAAACCTTAATGTCACACAATATAAATATGACAATATAGTTATGAATTAGTAACTATCATGGCATAATGTAGGAAGAGATGATATTGGGGGTGGAGAAGGCAGTTGAGCAGCCTATCACAAGGTCACGACAATTATTTTTTTTATGGTTGAGTTCTCGAAAGACTTTGTAGTTTGTACCATGTAACTATATATGAATAAGTCGATCAACTCTTAATCAACGATTTCATTAATAAGGAATGATAACTACAAGGATAACAAACGTAAATACCAATACATAAGAAGCTAACTACGTATAAACTATATGAACTTATAAATAAAGTTTCGAGACCGAAGTAAAATCTTACGCACACGTATGTGGATTAAAATCTAGAAAGATAGTAGAAGATTCTTGCTTTCCACAAATACTTATAAAAACATGACATGCAAATATGCAATACATACAGAATTCCAAACTTTACAACAATTTTACATATCATCACACATCCACACACATTACATATATATTATCATCGTGCATAAAAATTTACACAATATTAAATACATACACACAAGTAAAGTAGATAAATAGTTTCATAATTTCACAATAAACGATTTCTGCTCGCATGTGAAAGCTTATTTTTGTAGCAGATGCATGGAAACCATAACATGTAGAAGCTCGGCTTGGAGAAGCCTATTTGTTTTGGTGGTGGTGATGGTCATCAATTTCAATGGCGAGATTAACCAACGCATCCATTTCACCTGTTGGCTCAGGATCACCTGGCATTTTTTCATATTCAAATATCCACTTCACTGTACTAGTTTCGTTGTCTTTAGGTAGCACTTCAAATACGGCAACGAAGTTCTTATAAATCTTTATTATATCTCCATCAATGCAATTGAATTTCATTACTTTATTCTTCTCATCTATCACTTCAAGTATCTGCTTAATAACTCGAGGCTTCCCTTCTACATTATGAAAAACATAAGAATTTTTTTGTCAGAGTCGATTTCTCATAAGAATGCTCAAGCAAGTGTTGTAGACCCTATAAAAAAGTTTTCAATCAACATATTAACTTATATAAAAAACAACAATGACAATGATAATAACAGTATTATGAGAAAATGAATGGGGTGAGATGTTATATGAACATTAGCTAGGTCCACTACTATGCCATCCAACGATCCATATAATTGTGACAAATAGGTCTACTATTCTACCATCCAAATAATTAGGCCCTTCAAGTCTTTTAGATATCTATATATCTATACAATATAATAATATTGTTAAAATGACGTTATTGTCGTGACATTAAGCCAAGTAAGCATGCCACATACCGTTATATAGCAGTTCAATGTAATACAGTCATCGCCAACGTGGCACTAATCAAAATTGACTTAAATTAATGTCATTTAATTGTGTTAATGATAATGATATAAGTTCAATTAAATCATATAAATATCTTTAAAATCGTAACTTCTAAAGTGTCATTCAACTATATGTCCATAATGATATGATTTAGTGCAATTAGCTTGTACAATTAACTATAAAATAATCAATATGATTGAATATTATTTTTCAATATAATCTTTTACAATTAAAATTACACTATACATAAACGAAGTATACATGACAACTACCAAAAAATAAAATAGATGGAAAAGTTGACAAGCCCCTCAGCATCGTCGGGGCCAAAGACTAGTCTATCTTTATATAATCTTATCTCGAATGTTGATTAACTTTCACATTTTTCACTATTGACATACCAAACAAATTTATATTTCTACTTGTCTTTTTTATCCTTTCGTCTTTGATGTCGTTAACTATACATGGCCTCTACAATTAGGGATGACAATCCCACACGTATTTAGTGGATATCCGTTTCACCTAAAATTAAATGGGCCGGATAAGAATATACCTAATTTTGTAAAAGGAAGTGGATATGGATCATATATAGGAAAGTAAACAGATAATTGGGGAACTAATGCTACCCCATGTTCTCCTCTATCTCGACCCTTGACAATTGGATGGCAATGGATCTTGTACTCTACCCGGATCCGTCGGATCCGATACCATTTTTGAGGACTGAATCTCCAAATTTTGGACCCTGAGGATCTCGGTAGGATATGGATCTTCTATTTACAAAAGGATTTGGATTTGGGTCTGGTATCTCGGACCATGACCCTATCAAGATCCGTTTAGATATATTGAAAAAAAAAATTATATAAAAAAACACTTGCTATTTTTTTGTTATCCTATTATTGTTTTGATGTTGTTTCTACTATATTTGCTATTTACAATGGGTGTAAAGCACTGAAATTTTGAGACATTACGAGCGTTTACTAGTATAAATTGACTGCAATTATTCCATATTTTATTTTTGAACTATATTATTATCAAATTTCACCTATTATCTTTGTGATATTAGTGGATTTTGTTGCAAAGATAGGGTTATTATAATAGTTATATTTGAAAAAGTTTTTAAAAAGGAAAAAGGAGAAGGATCCATTTCGGACCCGTGGATCCCCCGGAACTGGATATGGAGCTGCTAATTTTGGATCCATAGGATTTGAAGCGGATCTGGATCCTAACTTTGAAATAGGATCTATATCTGGGTCCCACTGGACCCTGTCCATATCCTGCCCATTGCCATCCCTACTTGACATTGTCTTCTTGCCCATCCATTTGTTTTTATAACTTTGTCTAATAAAATTTCAACCTTCACGACTTCCTTCTTAATTCTTTTTTCTTAAACAACACATAAAAGGATGCTAATATTTCTTAGATCTATATTCATAGTACATGTTTTTGTCATCCACTCCACTAGTTGCATCAATTCTGATTCGGTCTTGTATAACCTTGGTTTCAATAACCAATGTCTTTGTAACCTCACAAAGAGAGCTTCATTGATATATAACAATATGGAATATAAAAACACGTCTAACCTATTATATCTACAATTTGTGCGACGAATCTTTAAAATTTGCATCTCAATTCTTATATGGTAGCCCGAAAGTTAATTTTTTTGCGGAGGCTACCTCCTCCTTAATTAATCATCTACAAGTAACTTTACATCTTCAAAAGCTAGAAACTAATTACATGTTCTTCAAAAAAAAAAAAAAAAACAACATGAGGTAAAATGTACTACTTTATTAAACCTATCAAAAATTCTTTCAACCCCTCAACTCTTATCAACTCGAAAACCGTCTTAATAATATCGAATGAATGGTACGTTTTAATGTGTAAAAATAATTCGATGTAATTTAAAATGCACAATGTCTCTTTTAAAATCGTCTAATTAAAATTAAATAATAGTACACTTTTCAAGTTAATAGTATAGTATTACTATGGTCAATCACATTTTGAAAAGACATTTTCTACTACTATTTTTTATGAAATGTGCACCAAAACAATTGTTAAGAATCAAACCCCGAACCTCATGATTGGGGTAGGAAAGCTCTAACCACTTGAGCTAGTTCGTTTCTTTTTACTCTTTGACTTAAAGTTATCAAATATTATCAATATGATTTTTTTTATAATGCACGAATAAATTTAAAAATATGTACATAACTTGTGTGGGTTATTGTTGAGGTAAGATCAGGAGGGAGTGAAATGGTGTATCTGATGTGCTGACAAAGATTGCAGGGAAGGCACTAGCTAATAATGAAATTGTGGTTTTTGCGCAAACCCCTATTGCTGTCAAACACTTATTCAACGAGGACAATGTAATTTCTTGGTATCAACTTAGTTCTACTAATGTCTCCAGACAGAATCCCTGAGGATTCATCTTTTCCCTTCAACCCTTGGGGTTAAGGAAGTTTTTGTAAAAAATACTTATGATTTAGCTTGTTTTCAAGCTAGCCTTTATTTATGGTAACTTATTCTATTTCTACCAAAAAAAACCCAAGTTCTACATGGGGAGAAATAAGAAAGGCAATAGTTATTTATAACGACTATTAACTCCATTAATACGAGGCATGTTGTAAAGGAGCCCAAAAACAAATTTGTGAGGAGTTGACTAAAGTGGACAATATTATACTGATGTTATATAGTGGTAGCTAACTCGCAATATAAAAGTTGTTTTGATCATTAGGCCACATGAGTCCTGTTTTAGTAGAAGCAGCACAACTGCACTAGAACAAAAAATTAAGATCATGAAATTTTGGGCATTACCTACGGTATACCTCCAGCTTATGGTGGAGCCTGGAGTACCAAAGGCACCATCATGCACCTCGCACCCTTGTACAAAATGTGGGCTAACTGTGGAAATTTGGTGGGGTCTGTTCTGAAAGAAGTCATGAAAGGCATCACCGGCAGCCTCTCTGATCTCAACTTCAGCCTCCAACTTACGTTTTTGGTAAGCCATGATTAGAAGTCAGCTACAAAATAACTGGATATTACTCTTAATTACTACAGAAGCTGATACTCCTTTGGTTAGCAGACGACTTTATATATAACCAAATCAACCCTTATATAGAATAGGATGACAGGCAGAAGTGGGCTACCACTAAGTAAATAATACGGAGTAAAAGCAAATACAATAATCCTTTGTTAGCGAGACTGTAAAATAGGAGTACCAGGAATGAGGGCAATGATTACTCCTTTGTTTAGCAGACGACTTTATATATAACCAAATCAACCCTTATATAGAATAGGATGTGGGCTACCACTAAGTAATAAGCAAATACAATAATCCTTTGTTAGCGAGACTGTAAATTAGGAGTACCAGGAATAAGGGTAATGATTTTTACACTCCCCTATTTGATTTTTACACTCCTCATGTGAGAGGAGTAGATTCATGTACAGAAATCTGTGCTCTCACATTGAAAGGGTGAGTGGGAGTGTAAAAATAAAAATGGGAAGTGTAAAAATCAGTTTCCCGGGGAATGAGCATATAAGATTAACTGTTACAACGTTATGAGGGTGAATATTTTTTTTTATTTTTTTTTTTTTGAACCAAAATGGCCTAAAGGCCTAATGATCTTTATTAATATGACAAATATCAGAAGCTATTACATCCTCTAGCTCAGTCCGACAAACACCAACCCAAACTCTCGTAGAATAATCATTCGGGTTAAGGTGAGCCATGATATGAGCTGTAACATTTGTCTCCCTAATAGCATGATAAAAAAAAGACTCAAAATAAACTAATAAGTCTAAAACATTCCTAAGAATGTTTCCCACATAAGAATCATCAAAACGCCTAGACTGCATCATCCGCATAACTGCTAAACAGTCACCCTCGAAAACGATCTTCCTAGCCCCACATTGTAAAGCTACCTGTATACCTAAGAACAATGCCATTGCTTCCACCAACATCGGATCCCATTGGTGACAGACATGGCTATACGCCGCCCTTAACGTACACCAAGCCATTTTCATCTTGTATAACCACCCCCATGCCTGCCCCTTTATCCCCCATCACAACCCCATCCACGTTACACTTAACTACCCCCTATCCAGGCGCCTTCCACTTAGCATCTCGATCCATTGGCACCTCCCTAGCCATCCCTCCCACCTTCTCAATAGCCTCTTGATATTCACGAACAAAATCTAAGGCTTCATGCACTAACTCCTCCACCACTCTAACCCTCCCGCCATGGGCAATAATATTACTATCATTTCATGCACACCAAGCCGTTGTAAACACTTTCTTCCTTATCCAAACATTATTGCAAGCAATCCATTTCGCAGCCCAATCAGCACACACCATCCTCTCCAAATCATCAAACGCCTCCTCATGAGGGTGAGTAAGATAAGGGTTTTGAATATGATAGAGTTTATTATTAATATATAATTGGGAGAGTTTATGAAAAATGCAAGATAGAATAGAGATGCATACTTAATTATTGAGTTATAGCTACTCTACTTGTAATGTAGATCTTCAACCCTAGAAAATCTAAACACTTAAAATAGTTACCACGAGTGGACAAATTTATAACACGAACAAAATTATATAATAAAATTATTTCAATGGCTTTATTAAGTTTTCTTTTCGCTATAAACTTTGATTTAGCAAACTCTTTTCTATTTTATCCTTTCTTTACAAGTGGAAATTAATTATCTAAAGATCCCTATATTTACCAATTAACTGTGACAACCTTCATACATCTTCATCAGAACATTATACAAATGCATGTCCGACAAAATTATGATGATATATGTCATCGTGATACAAATGCTTGCTCGATAGAATGAGTCCTTTCTTCATTCGCTTACTGTAGAGGCAATTTTTAATCCACCATAATCTTTGATCCAATCATATTTTGACATTGAGAATTTTGGGTGAAATAATAAAATTTGTTTTTGTTCCTAAAGAGAGGAAGGCCTCAATTACATAAGATGGTTCATGTTAATGCGACGTGGTAAGGCCATGCACGCCCATTACATCTTCTTTTATAATACTTCGAAGGTCTTGGATTGGATTCTGAACAATGTTAAATTTGCTTGTAGTATCAACACCCTTGTTTGCTAGTTAGCCCGCTGCACAGTTTCCTTCTTTGAACACATGGATTAGCTTGACCTTCCATTGAGGTTTACGAATCAAGTTACGACAATGCATTACCAGTTACTAGAGTGGCCCATGAGGAGTGTGCTCATCAATCATTTATGTGACACATTAATAAAATACTAGTCTTTGTGGACTGTGGTATCCTTTACCCCAGGCAAACTAATATCCTCTTGCCAGCGCAATTAATTAGCTCAGATCTCATGGAGGAGCAAATACCAAACGAATCAAAGAAGGTTGAGATGAAGTCACCGGTGTAGTTCTGAGGATGCCTCATCTCATCTTGCTAGAATGGATTGCCTTTAGATGCCCCATTTGTATTGAGAGAGACTCACCCCTCTAGAGAGGGTGGAATAATAGATGTAACACCCCAAGTTCTACATCGACATTCCACAGTGTGAGTCTGTGAGATAATAATATATTTATAATTTTAAAATGTCCTCGAAATAAGCAAAACCTTAAATGAGACAGTCTCACTAAATTAATTCTAATATGAACTACTATTTTCTTGTGTTCATATTTTCTAACTTTTTCTGGATTAGGGTGAAATTTCCATGATTTATTGATCAGCTCAAAACTTCACAACGTAAAATTTGATATTTCAATATAATTTACTTCGTTTTTGCTCCTTTCATTGAAATAGCAAGTACATAGAACACTTGTTCATGAATTGAGAGCTAAGGATTTGATATAATCCATTATTGATATATATTTTATTTAGTTATGCAACACTCAAAACAAATTTTATAGTTATGGTAGAAGAAAGTATTTTTAGAGAATTTTAATTTCCTACACTATATATAACTCACGAATTGTTATATTAAAACAAAATAATTAAAAGTTAAGAGGAATGTCAATGTATTTCAAGTTTTCCGCGCGTTGATAATTCTTAAATTAACTAAAATTCTTACATCAGATGTACAATTGAAGTGATTGTTTTTTAGTCTAGTTATTATTTCTAGATAACGCAATAGTGATAACAAAACGTGAAATTTCATTTCAAATATTGATATATTTCTAGAAAGGTTCTAGCGTAATTTTTATTTGATGTTTTTACTTAAGTTTGATGTTTTTACTTATGCATGAATACAAAAAATAAAATATAAAATAGATATATTATTATGGTAACCTATTCCGAAAACATTACCCCTAAATCTTATAAAACAACTTAAAGCAATTACGTTATTTTGTTTCCAAAAAGAAAAAAGCAAAGCTTAAATGTCTCCTTTTATGAGATCTGGATCCACGGCCTTAACCCAATCCGCTTTAAATTAATTGGGTCAACTCTTAATAAACGTGATCCAAGAAATCAGTACGATGACAATTAGGAATATGCATGGAGGCCCGAAGGTTTCCCGCAAGTTTTACTAACTCTATCATTAAATTATCCTTGCTGATCACAACGGAACAGACAACAAGATCAAGTGATATGATATAAAACGAAATTTGGCAGGTCGATCGATGAGAAAGTCAATATCACACAATTCATGTGATTCAACGTGGGCCATCTCGTTCAATCAGATGGCGAAGTGCTATCAATGCTGATACGGCAGTAGGTGTAATTAGGTGGATAATAATTCGATCCTGAAAGCAATTTCTCCGTCCTCTCGCCCTAGCTCGCCTATAAAAAAGCACTTGGTTCTGCATGAAGTCGTCAGCTCAGTAGCAAACAAGTCCTATCTAATTCTATAGTAACCTGATTGAATTCTCTAATTATGGCCGGTCTAAAACGTAAGCTAGAAGGTGAGGTTGACATTAGGGAAGCTGCAGGTGATGTCTTCCACGATTTCTTCCAGAACAGGCCTCACCATATGGCCGCCATCAGCCCTGAATTTCTGCAAGGCTGCGATGTGCATGATGGTTCCTATGGTACTGTTGGCTCCACAATATTTTGGACGTATACCGTAGGTAATGCCCAATGTTCCACTTTTATCTCCTCTAATATCGTCGTCGTCGTTATAGTTTTCCTGCTTCGGCATTCAGCTAGATATACAACTAAGGATTAGATAAAGAAAAGACCTTTTACATTCTATACGACATGGCTACGTGCCTAGAAAAACTGAAATGCTTCCAATTCCCAATACACCCAAGCTTCATATTATATGCTAGCTACATTCAGGTTCATTGTTACATGAGGTATTGATATGGTTCTATGCACATCTGAAGTTTTGCTTGCCTGAAGTGAGTCTTACATACCCTGTAAACTTATCGGAGTAGTCGCTGTACTATACTGTTACTAGAACAGTCATCTGCTGCTTCCTTGCCAAGAAAAAAAAAAAAAAAAAAAGAACAGTCATCTGCATCCCTTTTGTGTGCATTTGATTTTCATGAGACTATGAGTCTATAACATTAAAACGCTTAAAGCTACTAAACAATATATTTTCAGAAAAACAGAACCTTAATAGAAAACCAAATAACTCGTTCATAGACATCGATAAGTCAACGGCCGGTAGAGCCAATCTTTAAACCAATATGCATAATTCTCAATCTGAAAGCCAGCAGGAGCTAGGGTCTGAATTCTAAACCATGATAGTCATCAAAAATCTGAAATCCGTTTAAGAGAGAAAATGACAACGTTTAGAGGTTGAATATTTATTTGTTTTTTTTTTTTTTGGTT
>CAAKMY010035704.1:0-10170 GCA_901111285.1 Corrigiola litoralis
CTCCTATCCAAACACACTCTTAGTCCTACACATTTTGGTCTTTCTAAATTTTATAATGCTGCTGTTTCTGATTTCTTTTCTCCACCTGACAATGCTTGAGATTTGCAGTTGCTACACCTTTGAATGATTGGGAAATGCATAAACTCGCTAATTTGATTTTGGTTTTGGGATCTGTGAATTTAATCAAGGAAGAGAATACCTGTCACTCGTGTCTGGAAGCTGGATTCTTCGGGAGATTTCAGTTGTAAATCGTTTTTGTTGTTTCTTGCTGCTCTGATATCATCTCCTTTGAGACCTGTAATTTACAAATTTGGTAGTCTAAAGTCCCTCTGAAGGTGCTTGGATTTTGTTGGACTATGGCATTGGGTAAAATTAATACCAATTATATTAAGCGAAGCCGTAGACTGGGTACTGTGATAGGTCCGATGCTTGTGTTATTTGCTGGAGAAGCTCCAAGAGTGGTACTCATCTTTTTCTACATTGTGAATCTGCTTTTATCATGTGGAATAAGCTCTTTAGTATCCTGGAAGAACAATGGTCTGCCCTGCTTACTTCGATGGACTTACGCATATGAGGTTCGTTGGTCTTGGGAGCAGTAAGGGACTAAGGGCGCAACATTGCTCTGGAAGTGTGCTAGCTGTTTTTTTATAGATTTTTGGTGCGAGCTTAATGGTCATATATTTAAGGGAGGAGCTCATCCTACAAATTATGTATGGGGGCAGTTGTTCTCTTAGCATCTATTTGGGCTATGGCAGTGGGTGCTTTCAAGGGTTACCAATTACCTTTCTCAAAGGAATTGGTCACATCTTTTTATGCTTAGTGAGGAGGACCCTTGTCCTGTATAGCTTGTTTTCCTTAGTAATATGTTTATTTTCTTATCAGAAAGTTATAAATAAAAATTTGCTTGCTTGTAAACGGTGTGCTTTATCTTGCCTCTCAACTTGATTCTGAAGAAAATTAAGAAATGTCTAATTTGCTCTCAGGGTTGCAGAGGTTGGAGTCAACATGTTATATCAAACTTCATAGTATGGTTACATGTTTGCTGTTTATTTATGGTCGGGCTGGTACTTTCATTTTCTGTCAGAGTTCATATCAAATGCGTACTTTTGCTGGCTTAATTGATATGTAAATTTGATGTGTTGCATTAGTCATTTGCCTCTCAATGTGGATGTATCTTTTGAGCTTTGTATTCATTTGTAGAACCTTTTCTGTTCTAAAGTTCGCTGTGCTCACATAAGGCATCTGCCCATAGCTAGCAGTAGACATGACATCTAGGGCAAGGTGCTTTTGTTCTTTGCAGGTAAAGGAATAAGTTATCTAGGAGATTTTTGTTGTCATGGGATATTTTAACTCAGGCAGTAACGATTTACATTGAATGTCTTCTAGTTCATTGTATGATGCTACAAACTTTATAACCGTAGTAAGAGTCCATCTTTATCAGTAGGAGGTGGTTGATGACCATGCAATCATATTGCTCAGAGAACTGAGACTGTTGGTTGGTGGCTGTGCTGTCTCAGTTTTGATGCAAATTTTGCTGTGACTTTGATGTTGCAAACTTGCAATATTAGGCCAAGTCAGGGACATCAAAGTTTTAAAACCTCTTTTCAAAGTGAAAGCATATGGATGAGATTAATAACTCAGAGGTGCCTACTTATTTGAATTGGGGATGGCTATTACCTTTCGTCCTTTGGCTACTTGTGTTCAGATATCAGAATTCTTTCTTGGGTTTCTTGAGTTTATGCACCATTCCCTGGCAACTGACTGCTTTCTCTTTTGCTTTACGCGAAGGCATTCTTGTTTTTGAGGGGGTTGTACTGCCTTTTTCAAGATGTATCCCTCAGTTTCCCCTCATGCCTGCTTGAGTTTCAGTTTTATTCTGCTGAGTAGAGCTTGAGCCCGATATGACTGTTTATCTCAGTGTTCAATAGTGTACTGTTTTTCAGAACCTAAGCATAAATTTCTGCAGTTTATATAACTTATAAGCACGAGCCCATACGACCTTGATTTCGCGAAGTTTAATACTGTGGTCTGTTGACAGGGGTGGCTTGAGATTTGGCAAATATTACACAGAGGTCCATTGTTTGATAATTGCCATTACAAACCTTAACGTTACAAGTCATGCTGCAGCAGTCCAAATAAAGCTGCCAGGGGTATCACTGCACATTCATGACGTTGTTTGGATCTTATCTTTGATGCAAGAGACTGATCTGTGCTGTATAGGTAGCCTATTCCACCACTTGACAAAGGTGGATTCATTCAAGAACACATCTTTGCCCAACTGCCCATTTTGGGCCCATCTTGATACATTTCGTTCCAAACTGTTAATTCTCTCCTTCACATCTTCAGAGAACCCTCTGTTGTGGGTGTTAATGCAGAGTTCCTCAACCTCAGCCCAGAAACAGGATTCTGGCACGGAATCAGGCTCTATTTTTTGTTCATGCTCATGCCATTTCTGTAAATATCTGTAGCGTGATGGTCTGGCCTTGTCCATGTATGGTCCTGTGTCCTCGTTCAACAGGTGGCGGTAGTAGTTCGCTATATCTAGAGGCTCAACTAGGTGTCTATACCTGGTACCTATCTTAATCCACTCTTCCTGCCCCTCAAAGTCATCAGGCAGCTCATTTCTTTTCAACATCTCGATTATCTCATCCCATATACCGGATAGCTCCAACCTCCTTATATTGTTACTGAAGTCTTCAGTGTGTTTTTGCATTTTGAAGGCGTCATAGTAGCCTACTTTCCGGACCTCACAATCAGCTTGATATCTTTCCAGCAAATTAAGCACTTCTCCGATTTTGTTCTTGTTGCTGTTAATCTTCAGTTGGTTTCTGGATCTTTGATTTTGCAACTGTCCTGCAGCTCGAAGACACAGACTAGCTCTTGCATTCTGTAACATTGATCACCGGTATTTAGCATGTGATTGCTGCGAAGAAAAATATAAAAAAAATAGAGGGAGACTGAATAATTATATTACTGACCAGGCCCAGATCATTCAAGGCAGTGGTGATGGCTATATCCACATCTCCCATGTATTCTGCTGATAAAGGCAGAACTTCCAGCTGCTCCAAGTAAGCCACAGTTGGCATTTCCAAGCTGCCAAGCAGCTGTTCATACATTAGATGTTCTTTCAAGCTTCTCTGGGCTGTCTCTGCCCACTGTCCTTGAGAGGTTAGCTGGAGAGAGTAAAATAGTATTTGGAGAATAGCATCTGGGTTTTCTACAACAGTGAAATTTCCACTGCCAGTGCAGAAGACAAAGTTACCAAAAGGTCTGTAAGGGCTAAGCTCAATGAAATTGGTCATATTTTCCAGTAGCAAATTTGTACACCCCATGAATTTGCAGGCTGCTTGGCTTGTAACTACAGAGGCATTCTTCGTTACAGTCAGAAAAAACATGGAAGCTTCAGATGTCATTGCAATCGCGTCACTTTTGAAAAATGGAGATTTTGGATTCAAGTAATGGAGAATCGGCTGCAATTCTTGTTCTATGGAGGAAAGAGGAGTAAGGAGAACTCGAGGGACAATGTCGTATCTTGTGATGAAGTTGGTAAAATATTGGCACCAGTGCTCTCTGTTCATGGCATGAGATAAGACCGTGTCACCAACAAGAGGAGACCCAAAGGTTATGCAACGCGGTGGGATACGTCTTTGATTTCTGGTTTCCAAGAGCCAAAGAGTAGCAAAGATGGCCATCGGTGCACCAGAGGAATGTCCAGTAAACACTATCTGCTTTTTCTCTACTGCAGCTTTTTCTACCTGATGATCAACAGTCACTGTCAATGTATTTCGGTATAACCAGGGAAGCAATATTTGGAAGGCTTACAGACCTGCATGCATACCTCTTTTTTGAGCGAAGAATTTGCTAAAAGTGCTTCAAATCTTCCCAGAAATGCTTGGTTTACGGTTGCTGCTTGTTGGCTGCCAATAGTCTTGAGAGAAGGGAAGAGATTGAGGTTGATCTTCCCTTCTCCAAAAGGCTTATGCGTAAACCAGTCACCCACATCCCAGGATCCCGCAAACCCAAAGATCACACCCGATGACGAGCTCCTTGATTTCTCACATAAATAAGGCTTACTAGGAGACGAGTTGTGAGCCCTTATGGCTATGGTGCAAGCTTTCCTGATCAATTCTTCCTTCAATCTTATTCTCTGTCCTACTGCACCTCCTGCTATATCCATGATTGAACTTTACAGGAAACGCTGCAGTGAAAGAGCTTTCTTTGATGAGTACGTACTATTGTTTAGTTGCTGGTTCAGTTTCAAAGAAATAGGATAGTAGAAAGGTGTTGTTGTAGACTTGTAGTGGATGTGTTCTCTTAAGATTTAGTTTAAGCAGCCCGAATGGAGGAGTTAAGTTATAATACGTAATTCATGACGGTATTTGAATTTCTGTTATTAGCATTTACTTAAGGTTGCTAGTGCATTGACATGTCTTCAGTAGTGATTCGTGAAAAGACTTGATGATGGGTTGATTTTGTGGAAACTTTTTGTCCAGCCCAACTTATACGGTTATACCCCCACTTACGTATATGAAACTCTAGGTGGTCCGCGATGGATATGCGGTCGAAAATGCGCTTGACTTAGACTTTAGGAGGGGTGGGCCATCTAGAATTCCGAAAAGATGATATTTTGTTTTCATTTGGGTAGCTATTTGATATAAGTATACTTAAGCCTATGTAATTTGTGCCAACTTGGTTGTTTACTAAGAGTAGTAAAAACAAGAAAGTACTCCTTATGGAGTAACTTCTTTCAATAGGTCAGGAATGAAGGCTATATTATGAGGAGCACTTCAGTGCTCTTCTGATGCATTAATCTATAACTAAATGCTTAGACATATTTTTACTGTCCAATGGTAACGTAAATTTAGCTAGGATGCTTCCTTCTGGAGTTTATGATTATCATTGTTGATTGTATTGGTAGGGGTAATGATAAAGCTTTCGTTCTGAAAGGATTAAAAGTCCACTCACAGGACCCCGTGCAATGCACGGGTCTCTCTCTTTGTTTTTTTTTTTTAAATTTTGTGTTGCCCGGTCTCCTCGGTCAAGACAATCCCAAGACAAAAACAACCAACCACCCATCCATTGTCCAACCCAACAACCACCAACCCCAACCTACCTCCTCTATCACTTCATATGACTCATCCCATAAGCCCACCTCTCTCCGGCCAGGCCACAATCAATGACGACCACCACTGACAACAACCGACCACTTGACTTAGCTAGTGACAGCCACCACTTCGTCCACCCACCCAAATATCCCACCAATTTCATGGATTGTATTTGTAGCCCCCTTAATGGTATATTGGTAGTCATTGATAGTATACGTGTACCACTTAGTGCGAAACAGGACACTTTGTTTGGATGGTATATTTGACACTCTTTGATAGTATATATGGCACTTTTGACAGTATAATGGACATCTTTAAAAACATATTGGACCTTCTTGATAGTATTTGGACCTTGGAGAAGGTGGGTGAAAGAGTTGGGTGATGGGTGGTGGTATATGGTTGTGGTGGAGGTGGCTCGTCGGTGGGCCGTGGGGGTGTAAAGGCTGGTGCATTTGGTGTTGATGCGATGCAGTGCAAAGTGGCTGATGAGGTGGGTGCGTTCAATGGGTGGTGTGTGAGTGGGTGGTGACTGGAAGAGTAAGGGAAAAGGAGAAGGGTGGTGAAGTGGCGTCTGTGGTGGGGTGGTGCGTGAGTGGGTTGTGGGTCGAGCCATTGGTGGTGGTGCGGCGGTGCTCAGGCTGACAATAAGGGCTGAAAAATCGAAAAAGTGAAAAAAAAAAAAAATTGCAGTGGCCCTGTGCAAATCACGTGCCAGCTAATGGACAAAAAAATTCCACTCGCAACGAGTGCCGTATCAGACCTCGGTAGGTAGTGGTTGTCCACTTGTCAATAGTTTATCTCACGTAAACAAGTTGCCCAAAGTAATAGGACTAATAAACAACATGCAACATGTCAAATACTATTTGCACCAAAATAAAAAAATACCAAATGCTATTTTGGAATAGTGGGAATGTGTTAAGGCCGAACACACTTTTGACAAAATTGCGCTGGACCATTGACCTTAAGTCTTTGCAGTATTAGTTTTTTTTAGCAGAGAGAACGTACCTAGTCCGGCATATATTCAGGTTTGGCACTTTGCATATGTCAATATTCGTGTCAACGATTAGGAGATGATTTTTAGCGATAAGAAATTAAGAAGTACTCCTTTTTCGTTTGAGTCCTAACTGAAACTGTGAGAGATTAGGGCTTATCTTATGTGCGGCTTTGTGTGCTTCTATAAAAGAAGAAAAAGGCGTTTCACTATCATATTCTTTTGGGTGGGACAACTTTCACATTTCGTTACTAATGTGTTCCATTACAATTTGGGCACTTCTGCATAGTTTGTACGACTACTGGCCACTGTACGGTTCGTAGTGTTATATCAGTCTCTGAAACATTTGAAGTTTCCAAGTGAATTAGGATTAAGTTGTGATCACCTTGTCCCTGTGTTTTGCTCATCCCGTTCGTCAGCTGTTTGATCACATCTTTGTGGGTATGCCTTATGGGTGGGTGTGGCCGTGTGGGTTTTTAATCGTTTAGCTGAAGTATTTAAATGGTTGCTACTGTAATGCGGTGCATAAGATAGATTTTTGGATACTAATATTAATATATAGGTCTTTTCCATATTGGAGGGTTTAAGGAAACCTTGCCTTCAGCATAAGCACTAACAGTATGTGTGTGTGTATAGCAAGAGCAAACATTACATTTTATGGTCTCGTCTTGCACAGAATAGGAGTGGCACTCATGCCTTTGATCGAACATGAGTTTCGGGTTCTGCACTGAACAAATGCATCAGCTTGTCTGTTTGTTATGGAAGGACAGAGGTTCCTGACACCTACATTAGGCTTTGCATTTGCGTTTAAGTTGAATGCAAATCTGGGGGAGTCGTTAGCGGTTTTCTATTCATGCTTTTGCTTTCCTTGTTCCGCTAAGATATTTACTTGGTAGTTGTTAGTAGTAATGCTGTTGCATCTAGTTACTTATCAAACTCATATCCCTGGAGGGTCTATTGGATGCCTCTCAGGAGTAAATATGCTGCAGTGGTTAATCCTGGTGAGCAGCAGGATTCTGTTGTTTATAATAGAGAACTAGTCAACCCTTGACATGCTGTATGTGATTAACAAGGGGTTTGCTTGAACATTGATAGCTTCGTACTAATAGAAGTTCTTGACTTCTTTCCTTGTTTAGCTTCATCTTCTTCCAGTTACCCTAATAAAAGAAGATATTGTGCATTGATTACAGTCATGGTTAAGTATTAATAGCTCATGGCAGGGTGTGTACTATCTGCTGACCATTATCAACCTATTCGGTTCAAGGAGTGACCACAGACTAGTATTTTCATTATTCAGTAGTATTTTGTAAAATTATTGGATGCTTAAACTATTTTATGCCGCAAAGCCTTCTATTTTCTGGGAGAAATAGAGGATACAAGATTCTCCCCTGGCCCCTGGATGGCTGGATATTATTCCTTGTAGCGTTAAATGACCAATGTGTGGCATTTCACTGTGTTAGTCTGTTGCTGATATATGTGCTGAATTGTTGATGCCTGACTCCGATTTGCATATGCAACACTGTTGTGCTGTTTCTTTTTGATGTTTTGCTACACGCATCTGAATATCACTGTGCATGAGACATACGGAGTATATGCCTACGACTGACTCGCAGAGTGGTTCTTTGACTTTGTGTTCCAATTGCACAAAAGCTTGCAGCTTGAGTTGTAGAAACGTTTGCGGGTTTGAGCAATGTTTCTCCAGATAAGTGACACTTATAATCTTACTAAACTAACATCTGAACAAATTCTATGAAGAGAAAACTGATCTTGTAGTCTGCTCACAAGTACATGCTGACCTCGAACTAGTTTTTTGAAGCTTCCCTGTTTGCTGTAGGCACACTGTGACCCAACATAGATAGATATAATGGACAGTCTAATTTAGTTCTATTAATACTGAGGTAATCCAATACAGAAAACATGGAACTGTATAGTATTAGCACTGTGGTTTCATTTGCAAATTGAAGGCTTTTTTCATGTCCTGTTCAGGAAAACTGAGGTATTGGCCCCTTTTGTAAGGAATTTTCAGAATTGCACAGGTGAGCTTCACTACTGCTCAGATGTTATTCATTAGCTAAATATGTCTTAACTATTATCAAATGCATGTATGGGTGTATATTAGTTATGTATTTCCACTATAGTTTAGTATCATTATGTATTAGAAAAGGGTCTATGGTGTATACAAACATCAGGAATAACCCACATCAATGCAGCATAAGTTAAAATTTCCGCATGCATGGGTCCAGTTACAAGCAATCGGCACGACCTTACTTGAACAGGATTTGTTCTATATAGGATCGTACCTCTGTATCCTTGAGTTCTAAGGAGACAGGAAACTAAGTCTGGTTGATGAACCATGACCGTGTGATCAGAGCGTGATTAGCAGTCTCCCAGTGTTCCTCGGATTACTGGGGCAGCAGAGGATCGTTCCCAAATCCAGTAATGGACTTGGGGTGGTCACTTGGTTGTCTGACACACTCTATCCCCTATTTTTTCTGAGTGAGTACGCGTTCAAGACATATTCTTAGCTCGGCTGATACTGATGAGGTGATTGATAAATATAGAGCGTACACAAGGAGGGCATAGGTGGAGCACATCAGTTTCATAAGAAGCATATGGAATTTTTACTTTGGGATATATATGGATCATGTGATGAGTGAAGGCAAGAGGACTGAAGATAAGAATAGCATAATGATGCTGTTTTAGATAGAGGTGGAATTTCTGCTTCATATGCGCCTGAATCTTCGTTTTTGTGGACCTACTGTAGACTTTCATCATCCTGCAACTTTTGATAAATTGGCCATACGCCCTGAAAAGAAAGCAGAGATTATTGAGGATCTTGTGAAGTTTTCAATAGCAAGGACTTCTACGATAGGATTCAAAAGCCTCGGAAGTGAGGTTACTTCCTTTACAGCCCTCCTGGGACTGGCAAGTGCTCCACGATAGCTGCCATAGCTAATCTATTGGAGTATGATGTGTACGATTTTGAGCTCACCACAGTCAGGACTTGAGATAGCTAATGATTAAGACTACAAGTAAGTCATTATCGCAGTTGAGGGTATCGATTGCTTGGTTAATCTTACCGGAGACGGATAAGAAAGTCACCTAGTCTACTCCATCAGCTAGTAGTAAGACAGCTGCTATGAGATATATGCAAACCAAGGTGTTACACGCTCACTAGGTGAATTTCATCGATGCCATATGGTCATCTCTCGAGGGGGAGAGGACCATTTTCTTCACCACGATTGAATGTCGAAGCTGGATCCAACATTGATTAGGACAGGGAGGATGTCATGGGCGGATCCTCATAGTAGCGAGGGGTAGCATACGCTATACCCTCAAATTCATTAAATTTGGTAGAAAAAGGTAGAAAAGAGTAGAAAATGGTAGAACATATAGGCCACCCTCAGCATAGGCTATCTAAATTCTTGGATCCGCCCTTTGAGGATGGATTTGCATATCGAGCTATTGTGTTGCTCTTATGAAGGGTTTAAAGTGCCCTCCGATAGTTACTTGTTGCTTGAGGCACACCCTAAGTTTGATGTGGTTATAAGCCTATTTCAGGAGACTAATATGATCCCTGCTGATGTTGCCGAGAACCTAATGCCAAAACTTCCTAATGAAGATGCTGAGTTATGTTTAGACAATCTAGTCCAGGCCCTCCATAATGTGAAGGAAGGTCAAGTCACTAAGGTTAAGGGCCTGTTCTGTTCAACTTATTTTCACTTATCTTTTATCTTATCTGAATTTTTCTTATTTTTCCTGATTGTTTCTGAATTTTTCTTATTTTTACTTATTTTTCAGAACTTTACTTATTTTTACTTATTTTTCTGAACTTTACTTATTTTTACTTTTTTTTCCTGATTCATGTGTTTTGGTAGTTCAACTTTACTTATTTTTACTTATTTTTCTTATTTTTACTATTTTTCCTGAACTTTACTACTTTTTGCTTATGTTTCTGAACTTTACTTATTTTATCTGAACTTTTCTTATTTATTCTGAACTTATCTTATTTTATTCATTTGTTTTGGTAGTTCAATTGTGTCTATTTATCCTTAATTTAGGTACATCTAACTC
>CAAKMY010035705.1:0-10451 GCA_901111285.1 Corrigiola litoralis
ATTGGTGGAAATAGAGGGAGTACTTCATATGGGTGCTTCCCACATAGAATACAGCATGTAAAATAATCTAAATAACAATATGGGTTCTTCCTCCATGTAGGAAGGCATAGTCCAACAATAAATCCTTGAGCATAGTCCTGTAAAAGTTGGATGGCGTTTTGTAATAACACCCATCTACGGCCAATATGGAGTTATTTGCTTACGAGGTCTCAGACAACACTTGGCGTCAAAAGAAATAGATTCCACATGTTCAAGAGCAGAGCTCTCTTGCTTCTCAACTACTCATGACCCTCCCAATTAGAACAAATGTAGAAAATTCCAAGAAATTCCAAATGTGTTTACGAGGCATATTAAATGACATACTAAAACAATTCTCTAGAAAGAATATCAAATCCTCAAAACTCTTTTTTGACGTAAAGTATTCTCCTTATCATTCAAGCATTATATAAAATACACACAGTTAAGATGTCATTTTATCACAGTAAAAGTAAAAAAGGGGTCTCAAGGTATTACCCACCAGATTTTTCCCGTACTCATAAGCTAAGGTTGCAACTTCCGCAGTTTGGCCCGCAAGAAGAGCTATTGCCTTGCAGCTGTTTGAGATCAATGATGCGGTCTTGTAATAGGTCTTTTCCATATAGTACTGCATGCTGCAAATGTAAATGACAGAAAGATCAGCCTGCTTATGTGGTAAAGCTGAAGATCCATCAGAATCAGCATTACAGTAACCAAAAATAGTATCACCAATGGGACACAACCACGAGGTCCAGTCTTGAGAAAAGTTATAGGGATACCGATACTCTTTAAAGAACAAAGGGGGAAAATCATTACTATGTAAACGAAGGGAAGGAGGAGCAGGAGGTGGCCACTCATGTCTTCTATTATTGATTTACTTCAGAAAGAGTGAACAACTCGAATATGGGTAGAAAGAATTTTAGCTGTTGCCCAGATAACTCTACCATATTACAACACTAACAATAGCAAACACATAGCAACCCAGTTTCAGATTTACTATAAACGCATTTGGAAGTTCTTTAAAATGGATTCGCATACTAAAATCTATTACTTCCCAAAGTTCTTGCCTATGAGATAAAATTAAATAGAAAAGATACTTTTGGATACCACAGAATTACCTTCCTATGTAATTTCTGTCTCCTTCCGATTTTTGCCCTTTTCAGAGATAGGACTGCTTCTAGTATCATAAATTATTAATACATAAAAGCAAGCCACTAAAATCTTACAAGAGTTCTAAATTTTCCAAGAAAATGCCTCTAAAAAGTTTCTAATATCTTAAAATTAGAAGAAGAAAACTTGTATGAGTTTATTTTCTATTTTGTTCGACTAAAAGAGCGCACAAAGTCACAGGTGAGAATCGAACCCCCACCCTCTAATTGAGCTCTAACCACCTGGGTATTCCTTGTCCTTCCCCAAAGTAGTATTGTTGGAGAGTTGGCTATTTTGTCTAATTATATTCTGAGTCATCACTTTAGCTGCCCTCCCAACACCCTCAATTTTCTCTATTTCATTTTCTCTCATTTAAATTTTAAAGCCTATTAGCAGAATTAGCTGTTGGGTGCCTGTGAGCTATTAATCCTACTTGCTGATATCTACTATATTTTAGTACATTGTCCAGCTAGCTAGAAAAACTGTTTAGCAAAACAACTTTTCAACTGATAAGAAACTGACGTAAAGTCATTCATGAGAACCGAGAGGAACTAAGACAACTGCCTGATATGGTAATAGCATAGCAACCAGCCCTTTCATTTTCCATAGTATAAAGGGAAACATATGTATGAAAGAAATTGAAGTTTAAGATTTCTAATCACTTTCAGTACGCTACACAAGTTTCAATCAAATGTAATAGAGTAATCAAAATTAAGTACAGCCAAGTAGGATGTAGCTCAACAATTTTCTATGGTCATCTTCCAGTATTTGTAATAACTGCATGAAAATCAATAATTAAACTTGTTTATGGTACATTTGGGCCTGCATCTTTCAGGTACAACACACAGGACTAAGCCCCTCTATTAGTACACCATAGCCCAAGAAGAACCCAACACTGCACCTGTGAAGAGAGGCTAAAAACTATAAACCATCTCACATAATTGCACGAGCAAAAATTGATATACTCAGAATCCCAGTTACCCTCAAAATTTTACTGCTTTTCTCTGTCTCACTGGCTCTCCCTCTCCCTCTCCCTCTCCGTTTCCCTGTTTCCTTTTGCTTCTTCTAAATTCTATTTTTTGTCTTCCACTATGGCCCTATTATAATTATTTTCTCCCTTCACCTTCAATAAGCTAAATTGAACGCCAAAGAGATAACTTGACCTATGTATCACGCATTATACTTGTGTTTAGTAGTGTAAACAAACTGAGCTGAGCCAAACCTTCAAGATCATGTAAGCTCAACCTTTAAGCCAAGTTCAACGTGCTTTCGGCTCGTCAACTTTGGTATTTAAGCTTGGCTTATTAGTGGCTCCGTCAACAGATCAGCTAAGTGCTGATAACGGAGGTTTTGACAACTTATAAAGGGTAATGTTGATAACAATCTTGGGTGTATTCAAAGTTAGTTTTTCTTACCCAAAATAAAATAAAAGGTAAACGAGACGAGCTTTTTCGTGTCAACATAAACAAGTATCTACATGTTCGTGTTCAAAGTCAATTCGTACTCGTGCTTTGCAAATTGTTCAAACTAGAATCATTCAAAATTTAATGGATCTACACATTTCTATACACCTTACTTCCCTCTACAGAAAATAAGTTATGTGCACAAGAAAAAAAGACAACATGGTTATCTATCAGCAGAAGATAGCATGATAAAAAAAAAAAAAAAAAAAAAAAAAACAGGCACACAAAAAGGCAACACCAAGAAAACAATATACTTTAAACGCTGCTCAGAAGTCGTCGTCATTTGCATTGTCTCGCCGGTAACAAGATGCTCTACAACTTTAGCTAGTAGCGTTACAACCTGCAAAAGAGAACAGTGGCTTGCAAGTTATAACTTACAAGGACTACCTAGAAGGTAGAAAAGATGACTGGCAAGTGCCCGAAAAAGAATGGATTCTGACATTTATATCTCCCAGAAAAGCATAAACATTTACCTCAGTGTTTTTTAGAGATGCCAAAGCTACACAAGCTCTAGAGAGCAGGAAATCACCTGCTAAAACTGCCAGCTGCGCTGTGTCAGGTAGACGAAGTCTAGAAACATTATGTCTAAGAATTCATTTTCACTGCATATCACAACACAATTAAAAAAGAGTATACTGTTGTCAAAAAAAAACTACTCTTTTTTTTTCCTTTTTTTTATGTAATGGAGGTTGAGATACTTAAGGAAAGAGGAATGTCGAAGAAGAAAACAAAACCTGTTAGTCGTTCCTCAATTCTCTACGCCAATTCAAAATGGAAACAAGTTCTAAAGACATGGCAGCAGGAAAAGAAAAAATCTGCACTTAGTATCACTGACATGCCAAAGAAAATATTATTGACAAGCTTTGTTCAACTATTTTTACTAAACTACACGGCTCAATCCCAAAAGGACCAGCTTAGATACTTCTTCACAGTTTTGCCTCCAATAAAATCAAATTAAGCTCTTGTCGATTAAGTCTCCTTTCTCCCAGAGATCTCTCTTTTCTCAAGTCAGTTCTCATCTTTCCTCTCAATTCTCTCACTATAGTTATTCTGTCTTCATCCCTAGTTTTACACTTCTTTCAAGCGGAATAGCAGATCTCCCGATTACTCCTGACACAATACTCTGCTCTCCCCCATTCCTCCAATTTAACAGCCCCAAAAATCCCAATATTTATATGAACAGCTATGTAATTCTAATCCTAGCCGAGAAGGAAACCTGAAAGTAAGCTAAAAGATAGTACTATTCTCTATCTTAGTGTTTGGCAAATTAACCATTAAAATAAAGTTACGCACAATCTAAACGTCATCTGCTGATCTGCCAGACTAATAAAGCCTCACAATGTCACATGATATCCATGCGATAATACCACCAAATCAGTATAAAAAAGCACTTTCAAGTCTCTCTGAAGTCATAACTTCTGCAGTAGCACACACGGCAGAGGAACTGATAACACAGAACATCAAGGTGGCATAGAATCCTAGAACTCGATTAAAACAGCCATTGGGGACATGTCACTCAAGAAGAAAAACAACTTTGTTTCCCATCACTGAGTTTCACGAACTAATACCACGTCTTGTGTTAAGCTAGATGATAGTACCAACCTTTATCTTTGTATTTGGTAAATTAACCATTAAAAGAAAGGGTACAATCTACATGTCATCAGCCAGACTAATGAAGTTAATATCCTCACAATGTCACATGTTATGCATGCGATAATACCACCAAATCAGTATAAAAAAGCACTTTCAAGTCTCTCTGAAGTCATAACTTCTGCAGTAGCACACACGGCAGAGGAACTGATAACACATAACATCAAGGGGGGATGGTACACAAAATGGGACATGAAAGCACGCAACACAACAAGAGCAACAACTTAACCTTATTTCCCATCACTGAGTTCAACGAACCAACACCACGTCTTGTGTCAGCATCGTCCAAGACATCATCGTGAAGAAGGCTAGCCACCTAAGACAAACAACGAGATAGCTTGAAAACAATGGAATAAATCATAAACAATAAATGGATGATACAAGAAAATGGAGAAAATAAACTAAAATCAAGAAACATGGAAGCCACAAACTGAAAGTTGAACAATCTACAATTTTATCTTGCCCAAAAGTAAAATCATGCCACTAAAATCTTCTTGTTGCACTCTAAGAGTGTGTTTGGATGGGAGGGAAAGGGAGGGGAAGGGGAAGGAAGGGTGATAAATTCTTCATTTGGATAACAATGGAGGTGGGTGGGGGAGGGGATGGAATTGGAGGGGTTCATTTTGGCTCCTTCAAGAACAAACCAAATTCCCCCTCCAATTTGGAGAGATTTGGAAGGATTTGTCTCTCCTTCCTTTTCAAGAACCCACCTTCCCATGAATTCTCTCTCCTCCTCCCCCTTCCCTTCCTTCCTCTCCCCTTCTAATCCATATGGTGGACTTTTCTCTCTCCTCCCCTCCCCTCACCTTTCTTCCCCTTCCCTCTTCTTCCCTCCCATCCCCTACATTTCCCTCCAAATTGGTTATCCAAACACACCCTAAAGCATCCAAAATCAGATCTTGAAGCCATACAGAAACTAATGAATAGCACATGATGAACCACGTAAAGGCCCATACATTATTATTCAGACTTCCGAACTACTATGCCAAACGGCAACTAACAATATAAAATAAAGAATGACTAGAAAGCCTGCATCATGTACAACTGTTATCAATGATCAGGCCCTCCAGAGGGCTTCATCACGAAGCTTGGGCAGAAGTCCAACTGCTTGAAGCACTTCAAGCTAACCTTATTTATTAATCAAAACTTGTATCAAAACTTGGACAACATATAAAACAACAATGCTCGCATCTCCAAAAGTCCGAATACAACCAGTCATGACTAGTACAGAGTTTGTTGTACACTGGAAAACATATTTATAAAAGACCAAAGAGCACTCAAGCAGCAATTTAGTACCAATAACAATTGTACATCTCCAAAGATAAGAACTGATGGTTGTTAGATACTCCGTACAAGATAGCATTGGTAGAAATATCTGATAGTTGACTTGACAATGAAACAAGAACCAGAGAAGCTGAATAAAACAAACTAAAGAAACAAAAGACAATTATACATGTCAAGAGATGCCCAGTTCCAAAAAAAAAAAAAAAAAAAAAGTATCAATACCATTGGACTTTGGGGGGCCTGAAGCTCAACATCATATTCAAAATAAGGAGAACCAAGGAGAGTGCTCTTAATTTGCTAGGTTTGACAAGTAATAAAGTATATTAATGGGAGATATAAATAAGGAATCCAGGTTAGATAGTGATGACTACACTTGATGGACTACATGAACCACAAAATATTAAGAATTCAACAAGACTACCGTCCTCTTGCATGAGGAAAGGAAAATTTGGAAAAAAAAAAAGAAAATAGAAAATAGAAAAGAAACTGTTGCTTGCTGCTCAAATTTATATCATACCAGAGACTAAATGAACCTCATGAATATTTAAGGCATCAACAAAAATACCTTTTTTTGGCAAGCGGCTAAGGCAACATGGAAAAGAAACCCTATTTTTACATGCAGAACAAACTTCATATGCTAATTACTTCTTCACAACAGGTTACCACAAAGAGCTGCTCGAGAATTATGAGCTGACAACCACATAACGTCAAAAGTTGAGATATACAAAAAGGACGACACATTAAACAGAATGTAATTATCTTCCTTTTACTAAATAAGACAAACCTACATAAGAAATTACAAAAGTTCAGGAGAGGAGAAAAAGATGTGCTTCGACTAAAAGAATAAAAGAGAGGCCGATTTCTTTGAATATTGAAAATTGGAGTGCCGTTAAAGACCCCGGCTACCTTAGGGAATAATGAGCTTAAATACTCCACCCAGACACAAATGCAAATCATGAGATATGTTGATCAAATACGAGCAATTCTTGCTAACTAATACACCAATGGTTAGCCAAAAAGCACATGTCACAGTTTCTTATCTTTTACTTCTTCCAAATGCGATACACACTCCTATCTAAATGTTCTAACAAGGGGGGCGAAAACCAGTTTCTCCAATGATACTAGAAGCCACTGCCGTAAGAATGTGCGAGCTCACGGCGCATAAATAGACGCAACAAAGAGTCATTCTTCTGACAAAAAACACAAGCATCAGGGAAAAGTATCTGCTAGGCTCTTATATTTCCCAACATATCATTTGCATTGATCCTCCCCAACACCGTGTTCAAACAAAGGCTTACCACACAGTTGACAAACTCGATATTCAGACACTAGAAAAGGGAACAAAGGGGATTGAGAAGACTATGGAATGCAAGAGAAAGAGTTTGAAAGAAAAGACACCGGAGAAAGAAACAACATTGTTCCAAAAGAGGAAGCATTAAAAAGAGTTCTTTGACCTCCCACTTAACAGGTGGTCGTGGCAAATGAAGATTCAATGCATAGCTCCTCCCAGGTGAGAATGCCGAGATTGGAGAATCATGCAGAGTGGGAGGTGTTGACCCGACTTTATAAGATTCCAATGGAAAAAAGAGCAAAGATACCAGACAAATAACTTCCACAGACAAACACAGGTAAGATGTGCAGCAGCCTTAGCATACCAGTCATTGTAATAAAATATCGTACATCTAATAACCCATGCCAAACCACCACAACCACTTATCCACAATGGAGACATTTTTATTAACAACCAGAATCTTCAATTTCAAACCCCTTTGCGAATTCATATGACCAATTAACCAATTTATGGTCAGTAGTTCCTGGCCATATTAGTGCGCCCATTACATTAGATATGCATATTGCCACGACTTATCACTCTTACGGTCTTACCGTGTTTTTAAAAATAGAAAGAGAAAAACTTAGGGAGGCAAAATAGATGCTATCTGCCCATATACCATCTGTTCTGGATAGTGCAAGCAAAATATGTGATTCATAAATCATTGAACATGTCCTTTTAAAACTCAAGGACAGTATATTTTTCACGCCCAATTTTCTCCATTTATATACTCCCCTACCTCCATATTATTTGCATTCTCATTCTTCATGTAAACAGCTTCCTTAAACCTACATTACATGAAATATCAGGCTGGGTAAATTTAGATGAAAACGAAGTGAAGAATTTTTTTTTTTTTTGTAAGATTACTCATAGAAGAATTTGGGTCTGGGGAATGACGAAAGTGAGCAAGCAGTAGGGTCCATATTCTTTTTGTGGGCAATTCATGCTACCTTCAGTCCTACACTCGATTTGATGGTCATATTTCTGATATCTTTTGGGGCAAACACATTAGAAGAAACCTAGCTTAGGACTCAGGGAAACCCCCTAACTAGCTAGGGTTTCCGAGTGTCTTGCATTTTGGTTCTTGGAGTACTTTTTCGTCTCTCTTTATACACTCACAGCTTCTCTCAAATTCTAGTCAACCTCAACAACAGGGAGTGCCCAACTCACGCCGGCATGACAATTGTGAACCATACTACTTTACCACCACAAATTAGGCATATAACAATTTCCAATTGAAGCAGTCAAAGAATAACAAAAGCATTAATTTCCCCAGCACCATAGTCCAACAAAAAGCCCACATCATAGGAGTTCCAGACTTAAAAATGCCGTTCACAACAAAGCTTAAGGAGCAGCAATACTCTAAAGGTAAGATAGATATGCCTAACTCCCTTGTTAGAACACTTGGAGAGGAGGTATATCCGGTTTAGAAGAAGAAGAAGAAAGGACAAGAAACAGTTGTCAAGATGTGCTGTACTGCTGTGTCATCGTTGTAGCTATATAACTTGAGTAATTGGTTTCCTTGTGGGATAAGGCACCTTTAAGCGCAATACAGTTTTCATTAGCCAAAAGAGCCTGACCTTTCTACAATTTTATCAGGTGAAGGATATATTATCATCTTTTCGGGTCTCGCTATTGCCAGTATACTTTCTTATCATTGAGAAAGAACGACAGCAAGTTCTGAGGCCAAAGCTAGCTGCATTTCATTTTTTTTTTTTTTTTAAGCACCAGCATACCAGTTGGCCCAATTTATTTCTGGCACAAGAAGATTATATTGGTTGCTATCATTAAGAATCTCGATTACATTTGCTTCCAACAGGGAAGAGAATCCAAGGAATTTATAAAATATCCAGTGGACACTTTAATGAGTCTTGTGGTTAAAAAGGGATTAAAGGACTATAGCATGTGAAACAGATAAGAAATGGTAAAGGGATTCAACATCTTTCAAAACTTGGTTTATGGTTTTCAAGCTTGCTACAATTTTGATAGAGCTTCTTTCTTATTTAAAGTCTGATACACTGAATATCATGGGTATAGTCAGCTTAAACCACTATCAAACATCTAATTATTAGTAGTATAATTAGCAACCATCATATGATATTAACCCATTATAATTGCAAGAAGAATATCAAAAGGAGCAAATATAAATAATTGAACACTCACATGGATCATCTCCGTGATCTCAGCAATGCACTGCTGTCTTGTACGAAGATCCGTTGTCAAGGTATCAATTACTGTTGCAGGTGACGGCCTATCAGGTGACATAGGTACCGGCGTGTTTAAAGATGTTGCCATTAACAACAATACCTGCAAAAACCATTGGACAAACTCTTAAGCAATCCTAGACAATAGCAATCAAGGCAAAGTCAAATATCCACTCGTTGTGCTGCATGAAATATCAAATATCCACCACAAAAAAAAAAATTGGCTACTAGAAGCAAGTCAGACTATTGGCCTGCAAAGCATCCAACTAATTGTGGCTGTCACCCTAAACAGGAAATTGAATGTCAGATAGCTATGAGCCTAAACAGAAATCCAGCCAAAATAAGGTCACTCTAGATGTTGGTTCACATACTAGCAACCAATTGTAATGAAGTCTAAAATGATAATTGATTGTCCAATATTTGTGACACTAATAATTCACCAATCACCATAGCATTACGATACACAAAAAAGCCACTTCTATATATATATGTGGTTGCCGGTTTACCAAGGATATTTGAACATCAAAATATGATAATATGTCAAGATAGAAGTAGTTGACTTATACCGTGGGACGAAAGCGCTTTCCTTCAACACCCATTTTAAAGAAATATTCTGCAGCCGATGCCAGTTTAGGAATCTGCATCTGCAAGAAGTCATTAATATAAATAATATCTTTACCTGAGCAGCTTATTCTCTATGAAAATACATTCATCCGCAGTTTGCAGCTAGAAATATAGTGAACTGACGGACCTCTGCAACCACCATTGACCGTAATCTATCTGCTATGAGTGATAATTCATCAGCAACGAGGGAAAATGGGTCTGACTGATCCTGCAAAAGTTTAGTCAACTTTCAGCAGGAATTGCCACAACAGACATTCCAAAAGTACGATAATTATCCTTCAGAAGAAAACAATAGTTTCAGCAGTATTGACAAAATACAGACCAATCACCAAAGAGGATAACGGAATAAAAAACATTTGTAACAAGAGTGGTGACTTTAATAATATCACTTCACCCATAAGAATTTTATTTCAATACAAATGGCTCAATATTTTTATGTTTTCATGCAGCAAACAAAACAAATCAAATATATATCTATATAGGGGAGCGCTCCAGTGGAAATGGGTCTTAACGTGAGAAGTGAAAATGCTCATCTGCGAAGATTTTTGCTCATCTAAAAAAAAAATTGCTCATTTGAAATTTTTTTTGCTCATCTACGAAAAAAAATTTTGCTCATCTACAAAATTTTTTGCTCATCTATTTTTTTTTTGCTCATCTATTTTTTTTTTTTTTTTTTTGCTCATCTATAAAAAAATTATGCTCATCAACAAATTTTTTGCTCATCTACGAATT
>CAAKMY010035709.1:3585-19044 GCA_901111285.1 Corrigiola litoralis
AAAAAAATCCTCAAATATTTGCAAAGATACCAAAAGTTGGCGGAGATCGGGGCTCCCTTGGGTCCCCCCTAGTTCCGCCCCTGGTGACTAGTGAGTGATCTAAGGACTTAATTGCACCAAAATTTGAAAATCGCATGCGTAATCGTACATTCTACCATTTTGTAACTTTTCTTCTAATATTCCTCCTTTTCTACCATTTTCTACCAATTTCAAAAGTAAAACTAACTACATTTGTGGCTGCTTCTACTCTTCTAGCAATATCAACCACTAGACCACTAGAACCATCTTGTTCAGTATGTCTCATGCACTCTCTTCACAATTTTGTAAGTATTTATATTCAACACTCTGAAAAATGGTAATTGTTTTATCCTCTCAACTCCTTTTGGCCTGAGTGCCTAAATAAAGCTTCCAGGTATTAGAACAGACAAACAGAAGGCTACGTAAAAAGGGCAAACTTGCAAGCTTCAAAATCACGACTATACATTCACTACAGACTTACAGAGAGTGAGTCTGTTTCTTCTAAAGTTAGTTTTCACTGTACATGAAAGTTCACATAGGTCCACTGACTTCACTTAACACTTAACAGCCCTTCTAGAAATAAGAAAGTGCCCCTAACCAACAACATATTTAACCCACCCAAATGAAAAGACGAATTATGAAAAGAGAAAACCATCGCTTTTTGCCAAAAGTTGTACAAGTAACACGGAAGCAAAAAAAATCCGGTGGTTGCTCAAAAGTTGAAGAGTAGAAAGCCTGTGGCCTGGCTTATTAAAGCTTTGCCACCAACCCGGGTGTAATTGACTTGGTCACACCAACATCTTTGACATCACTTGCTTTGACATCTGCTTCACAAGGATTGGGTGGAACGTCAACGGCAGGAGAACAATTGAAGAACCCGTGAGGCTGCAAACCACACTTATCAGCATTAGTACTCAGAAGTAATAGTCAAAATTTCATCTACATACAGCAAACTTGCTAGAGCAACAGTTTTATCCTGCACATTTTCTATTTACCATCACTTATAAGGCTTGAAAGTGACCAATTTCTATCAAACATTGCGCAATAAACAAGAGATGAAAAGGAACTTGCCTAAGAAATTGACTGAAGAAATGCCATTATGACTAAAAAGAAATCGTCAAGATACCAAAAATTTCATTGAGAACTCTTTATCACGTCAACTGGAAATAAAGGAAAAGAAAGGGACAAGAATCTATGTGTGACCTACACAGGGAGTTTACTTCATGTACATGAAGCAATTATTTTCAATTCCAAACTCATTCATGCAAATCATATGAAAGGGCAAGACACTTTACTCAAAGCCAAGACAGAAAACATGAGTTTGACTGCATTTACAAGAATTACAGAGTGCAGGACACGGATCAGTCATACATACATGCCACCTGTTATCATGTAACTGTTGATATTCAAGTTGTGTATACTTCACAAGAGAAGCAAACTACTTCCAAGACATTACAAGCAAAGAGGAAAAATAAGCATGTGATTTGAAGAAATCTACCATAAGCATAAAACCAATGTGCTCCACTGGCATAATAGGCCAGTCTTCTAACCGAGGAACATGTGTGATACCAAATACATACCTGCAACATAGCAGTCAATTAGCAATTGACATAGAGACACGCAGTGATTACAAAATGAAGCAAGCAAGAGAAAGAGAGCTAAACACTTAAGTGACAACTAAAGAGTACAAAAAATTGAAGATGACAAAGCCAATGGAAAACCGAGCTGATAGTTAATAATTATATAGTTTGTTTAATGCAATTTACTTTTTTTTTTAATACAAATAAACTTCTCTGGACGATATAGGTAGAAAATCACTTTTCAATGGAGAAGGTGGTGCACACAGAAAATACGTCAGCCAGAAACTTGTGAATAAGCTCTACAGGAGTCCCATACTAGAATGTATTTTCAGAGGCTGCTTAGCTAATGAAGTAATCAACTGAGAGCAAGCAACCTGATAGATTCATTCGAACACTTCATAAGATTGACCATAACCACCTGGTGCTTAATGTTGTCCTCGAAAGATATGTCGTTCATGTAGCAGCTCAATGATTGTTAGCTCGCCCATAATAATCCTTTTGAAGAGATATTCACCCTCATATGCACAACAATTTTTAATAAGTAAGCTCACCTCTTGACCATGGTCAAGCTGATTCTTCCAGTACATAAGCAGCGCAAGGTAAGCTCAAATCAGGCTAACTTTCAATTACAAGATGAACATTTACTCTCCATTTAGAAACAGCAGGCTGAAAGTTAACTTAGTAATAATGATGAGTTGCCTTAAACAAAGAAGAAAATGAACTAACCAAAGGACTACATCAGTTTCATACAGAGGTCGGTCATTCTTTACCCATGTGGCCAATCCTTCACCAACTCGTGGATTTTGATTTGGGAACTCTCCTCCAGGATACATTTCATCACGTGCGTATGCTGTGACCCAAAGATTATGCTTCAAGAAAGCAGCTCTTCTTAAAAATTTGGCATCAGAACCGGCCAAGGGCAAACAATTGGAGCCAGGCATCAACTTGTATCCTGTCAGCTGTCCTGTCCTATTAACATTCCTAGTATTTCTGACCTACAGTTCAAACAGACGTCGTCACCAATCATCAGTGAGGCTAGTAAAAGTAATTCATCAAAGACCTACAACATCATTATATGATAACATTCAAAATTCGATGGAAAAGATCATGGCCAGTGTTGAAATTTTACAAAGGTGCCAGAGACATGTCAGCTACGCTATGAGCTCTAATTACACTTTTGCTGAGTGTTTGTAACAGAACTCCATCAGACATGAATCATAATTAATACAATCTGATCAGGTGGAACATAAATACTTAGATGATTGGAGCCCCACTACCCCCAAAGTAATAGAAGATTAAAAGGAAAAGAGTGCGAACAACGGAACAAGTAAAGTAGAAAAGCTACTAAGTAGAAAAGCTAAAAGAGTGCGAACAAGGTGTTAGTTAGATCACCAAAATCACAAAGTTAATTGATAAATGCAAAGTAGAAAATGCTCCTTACAATCCAATGCCGAGCAGATAAGGGGTTGCATTCGCGCATTGCTTGTAATTCCGATCTTAGAATGGTCTCCTCAGCATGGAAAGCATTATTGTGGATATTATGATCCCCTGGACTGTCAACCCTGACATTCACCTCAACAACCTACGGAAAAGATAAACGTAAGTGAAAAGACAGCTAATCCAACCACACATGTATATAGCCCATCAAAGATGAGGAAAAGCCACATAAAAAGAGACAGCTATATTTATTTTCAGTAGTATTAGTTGCTGAAATAGTTTCACATTTGAATACCATTCAAAGTTCTTGAGAAAGTTTCCATATAATTTGGCTTAGTACAAAGTTATCCCGTAAGGTTACAAAAATGATTGGTCCTTACATGCATTCTACTTTTCTTCATTACATATAGTATATAACATACGACTATCATGAATGACTAGCCATAATAGCAAATAAGCAACTACGGAACCTACCTATCCACTATGATATAAATTACAGCAGGTTACCTGATTCAGTGCCTCCCCAGGCCTACAATCAACTGCCATGTCCATACGAGCAACAAAAAAATGCTGGTGAACGGGTGCATACAGTCCAGGGGCAATCACTGTACCATATTTTCGAGATTCTCCTGGTGATAATGCTCCTAAGCTGAGAATTCCAGTGAGTTTAACTTCAGCTTCAATTTTCCCGTCCTAATTACAAGCAATTTTTAGTCATGTTATAAGACTTGAAGCTACGATATGCTGAGTGAGCATACAATGTAGGATTGTGATCCACAAATGAGGGGAGCTAGCAGACAGTTCAAGTTGCAGAATATACATAAAAAGCTCTACCACTAAACCAGCGAAAAAAGCAAATGATACTCCAGATATACTCTTCTTCAAGCAAATTAATGTTTTCATAATGAAAAAAAAAAATCAATGAAATGCATTATATACCAGAATCAGGTTCAATATGTTAACTACAAGTAGCAGATTTTAGTGAACTTAATGCCAAAGCAGGGCATGCAGCAATGCAGCATTATAGTAATTAAGAGGACATAGCTATTTAGACAGACGAGAAACACTGGAAATATCTACTTGCCTGATAAAAGTGCCAATAGAATCCATACTCATAATTAGCCACGGTACAAATAAAAGAAACTGTGAGCCTTCTGGACCTCCGAACTTCTGCTAAACCAGTTCTCCAGTCCTGATGTTTCCATAGGATTCCATGATCCTCTTCATGCAGACACACACAATTCTCAACTGTCTCTACTTCCCCGATGAAATTTGTGAAGTGAGCATCAAAGTATTTAATCAAGCCTAAGCAGTCACAGCCCTGGCGAAAAAACAAATATGTCAAAGAAAGCACAGTTGAAAATAGATATATAGTAGAAAGAAAGAAGTTCTCAAACCTTCTTAAGAGAATGTGCATTCTTCCCTAGACCATCTTCACCCGCATCAAATGCATTTTTCCTGTAATGTGGCTCATGTGGATCTCCATATGGAACAACCATCTCAACAAAACTCAATCTATGAGCCACAGACCTTCGACCCCGATTACCATCTACATATGCCACGGAATATAAAATCAAACCCTCCCTAGGTGTAAAACCTACACGAAAGTTCCACTGCAGACCACAATTTAGAAAAGAGCACAAGTTAATTTTTGTCTCTAACAGAGTAACAGTAGATATACAAGAAATCCACAATTATGTACCTTCTGCCACTGAACAAAGTAGCCATCAACGCGAAAGCTTGGGCCTTCTGGCTGAAGTATATGAAGAGGCTTCACATCACTCCGATCACTACCACCTCTTGTCTCACCAGGTGTGTAGTTCCTCAATGGATCTGGAGGTGGAAGGGGGACAAATCTACGGTCCTCAAACTCAAGGACTACCATGTTCTGCAAATCAACAAGAACATGGATGCCTTCAACAGGACGTGCATAGCCATTCTCCATGGGGCAATCACTCTCAGTCCTACAAAATATTAGCGGTTTCGCAAGTCTCTTACTTGGTAAATCAGCCTCACTGTGATATCCAACACACCTGTGTTGAAAATCATCTAACTTAAGTGAGATGAAACAGATACATAGACGAACAATATAAAAGAACTGTCAGGAAATGAAATTTCGACTGACCAAGGATCAACCATCACCAGATCCATATTATCAACTCCCCTTTTCCTCATTGCTTCTTGGAAAGGAAGATAGTCTTTGACAACAGCTTCGCAGTCCGCATACTCTATGGCATCCTAACACACAGTAAAGAAATTATAACGTAAACGGTAGAAAGCCTGATTATTGGTAGAAAAAACATAGCCATTCGCTAAGAGACATGGATCCCACAATCCTAGTCAAAAGTCAGAGATAAAAGGGAATTTTCATTAAGGGCATGAAAATTGAAATGGAAAAAAAAAAAAAAACACACACACACTAAACAATTAAATTTGATTTTCTGTTAGTTCTATATCATTTAGCAGTCAGTTTTCTTTTCTTCCCCAGCTTACCAAATTTTCCTAAAGCTAAAATTGATTAAAAGTTAGAAGTTGGCAAAATTGAGTGAATTCAGGATATTTTCGTGATCCAAGTTATTTTACAAATTTGAATTTTTGAGTTGTTTTCTCATTAGCCAATTGAACTGTCAGAAATCAGAACAAAAAACAAACATCTCAGCACTAAAGGTGAAATATAATTTATTCTTAAACATATATAGATCAGCTAAGACTATTATGCAAGTGTGCGAGAAAGCCTCAGCACGCTTAGGCTATCCCACGCATTGATATATGCACGCAAATCAACACAAAAGCATACTGGTTCACATGTAAACAATAGAATAATAGAAACGAGAAGCTAGTTAATCAAAGGAAAAGAAACATTAAGAGTATGCAAATATGATCACAACTCCACACATCTAAAAGCAGAAATTATTGAACAACATAGCAGTAATCTTGTGTTGTGCACTTTAGAGCTAAAACATTCACAATCTCAACCACCTAAGCTCCGGAAAAAAGGAAAACATAGGGCACTTGTTCAGAAAAAGAGATAATTCCCAAAAAGACTTAAAAGCAGATCAAGTACCAGCTAAAATCCTATTCTTCATGCGAAAATCAGTCTAGTAGAAACTCAGATCATGAGCTACACCAACAAATTTCCCAGAAGTTCAAATTGATCTTCATTTTGTTGAGTAGCTCTTCATGTATACAACCTAGAGTGAAAAAGAAAGAAACTTGTAAGAGCCAAGAAAGGTAGAGTCTTGACGGAGGAGTTGGAGGCAAACATACCATTGCAGGCTGGACCTCAGGGATAACTTGTGATGAGATAACTTTTCCCCTATGATGACCTCCTCGAGCTACTGCATGGACTTCTGAGAGCTCCACGAGCCATATACTTGTCTCATTTGTATTTTTATTGTAAACAATGAGCCTAGCCTGTCTTGGAGGTAGTTTACTAGGAATAAATGATCCACCTTTGGCACCTGCAATCAATGATGGCTGGAAAGGGGGGAAGAAATAAGCATCTGCCAGTGCAACAATCTGTTTTTCTGGCTCAACCAGAGCCACTTCAATAAACCGCATGCCGTCTCTGACCTGAATAGTTAGAGGATTGTTACAAAATAGCCAAGGGGAAAAAGTTTACGCTGTGACATGATGCATAAAGCCAAAGGCGGATGCAATGAGTAGCGAGGGGTAGCCTATGCTACTCCCAAATTTATAGTATTTGATAGTAAAAAGTAGAAAAATGGTAGAAAAGATAGCAAAAATAATAGAACTGCTACCCTTATATATAATCTTGGATCCACAATGCATAAGGCTAAGTAGCAAGTTTTCAAGCAATACAAAGTCTAACCACCAACCTCAGGAGTTGCACCAGCGGCTCGGACAGTGGACACTGCCACTGAGATTTCAGCTGCTGAGAGAGGATCAAGCGGATGTGTGGCCCCAGCTTTTGGCATGCTGCGAATGCCTGCAAGACATGCATAGATGCTTTCCACATTACTCAAGCGAATGTAAAGACAAACTTTACAGGATAGGTGAAAACTATTTTCTAATGTATCAAATATCCACAATAGATGATACCCTGTTGTGCATTAAATTACATGTATTAGGATATAACCACTGATTGGACCTCAACCATGTCACAACGTAAAACAATATCAATCATACGTAAGCTAATAGAGGATTATTACAAAATAGCTAAAGGGAAAAATCTTGGTTTTATGTCGACTTAGAATGCTAATTAAAAAAAAAATTAATCATACTTCTAATTTTATTTAAAAATTGCTTGGATACCTACCATAGGGGACAATCATGATCTATTTATCTAAATGTAAAGTCTACTTTTTTTTTTTAATCTAACCTACAAGTGTTTTCAACATTAGTCATGCACTCATGCCATGCCCGTCCCCTTAATTTTCTGCGATTGGCATTTCCCCGCCCCAGTACCCGTTCCCGTCCCCGTCCCCGCCGTCCCCGATTCCAAGCAACCTTGCTTGAGTTCAAATCCTAGGAGCCCCTCTCAATGTACGAAATGGGCATGTGCATCATCCACGCTTCTAGCCCAAAGAGCAATTGTGATTGCGAGGGCGTATGCGTATTAGGATATGACCATTTATTAGGCATCAACTATTAGCTTGACACTAGAAATATATCCATTGATGGGACCTCAACCATCCGCTTAGGCTTTTGGTCGAGTTGGCTTTTTTCCATAAACAATCAAGATTACAAGAAAAGAACTAGCTCAAGTGGTCAGAGCTCTACTACCCAATCATGAGGTTGGGGGTTCGATTCTTATCAGCGACTTTCAAACCAAAAGAAACAAAACCAATCAAGATTACAGTACAACAGCACACCGGGGACCGTAAATCACCACAAATGAATTACGATCATAACAAATTCATAAACATGCAATAAAGAAAAGAAAAATATACGATGATCACCCTTGGTAGACAAAGCAACAGCAGTAATAGTAGACTCATCGACGTCAGAATCCATCACGGCATCTCCCGACAAGTCCGGTGGCGTCGTCTTTTGCGCAACTGTGGCCATTGTAATGGGTTGGAGAGCTCAGTTTGTCCACTGTAGAATTTCGCACTTGCACCACCAATTGACATGCGATCACACACACTGTTATTTTTAGTCACTTTCTTTTATTGGTATGAAATATTAATATGGTCTGACTATGGAGTAATAATGGAGGAGATTAATAATAATGTGCAAATTGCGAAGAAGAAAAGGTGACGAAATGGGTGCACGAACAGATTGATCCTCTCTTTTTGGACTTAGCTGTCTCTCTATCTCTTTCTTGACTTAGTAACTATGACGTGTCATCTACTTTGCGCACATTGGTTTTGTTTTTTTGTTTATAAGTGGATGTTTGCAAGTTATAACTTGGACCCCACAACACCCGCACCTACTTTAGATTCCAGATTCTATGTCATGGAGTGGTATCTAATCCAACAAAAGACAACAAGTGGTGAAATTAGATAGTTGGATTACATGCATCTTGTGATTCGGAAGTCTTTTTTTTTTTTTTTTTTTTTTTACAATAATAAAGGAAACGATTACATACTAGTATTTTTCTGACTCTCGAAAAGATAACAGAATTAAAATTTAACTATTACATTGAAAAGTATTGGTAGGAGAACTAGGAGCAACAACAAGACGTCTTCTTTTAGCCAGTAAAACATTTTCTTATCACAATCCTTAGCTTATCACAATCAAGCTACAATTGTGTGAGCTGCTAAATAACATTAGATTCCACTCAGAACAAAAAAAAAAAAAAAAAAAAACAGTACAAAAAATACATTCAAAAACAATAGTTACAATAGTTATATAGGGGACACGATCTTACTTTCACATACATGATACACCCAAACGTTTTTGAAAATAGAGCCGTATTCCAAAGGATCAGCTGAAAAGCTACACTTCAGTAAATACACAATTTTGTCATTCTTTGGTGTGCAAGTACGATAAGCAAAAGAAGACTATAAAAAAAGAGCAAGAAACATAGTAAGACTGTCTAGTCATAAACACTAGAACTAAAGTCTCAAATCAGACTCAACATTTTGTTTAGGAACCAATTCACGGTAAATCAGAAGTAAAAGACTGAAGAATTCTACTCGTTACACCAACCACAAGGCCGGGTTCTAACTTCTTAGGCGTCCAGCACAGCAATTCAGAAGCCCATAGCACCACTAATGAAAATGTGACATTCTATAAGAATGAAGAATCGGCTCGGAAACTCAAAGCAAAAACAATTACATCAGTTTTGGCAGTTCAGCAGGAACGGAACAACCAGTTTTCGGAAGAAGCAAGCTATTCACATGACGGCAGCTACTGAAAAAGCTGCTATCTCTGTATAACAACACATTTCCCTTCCTCATATCTAATACAACCAAAACATAATCGTCATCTGTTCGAATTTTGAACTGAAGCCATAGCTCTTCGTTCCTCAAAAAAAGCAATGTCGCATTATGAAATTTGAATTCCGGACTAAGCTTACTCCAAATTGGTTTGATGTCAAAATCGAACAACTGAGTTAACTTACCAGACTTTGCATCTGTCAGCTGCCATAACCTCAACAAACATCTGCCACCCCCCCACGTGTACCTTAACAAGCCCATACTTCTCTCCATTTCTACCAATCTTCCTGAAACCTCCAACTGATATGTTACTTCAGCATTGACATCCAAGGCGAAAAAAAAGTGATATTGAAGTGCGTGCCAATAGACATACCCTGCAACAGAGTTTCTTGTACCGTATAGCAGCAAGAGCTCTCCATCTGTGGATGCCGTGTGCTTAATTACTCGCCAAGCATGATCATCTCCAACAGTAAACACCAAAATTTTCACTAGTTTATCTAAGTAACCTCGCGCAATACATATCACCTTATATTTGCCATCGGAGGTACATGCTAGAAATGAATTTCCTATATAGTCATGAGCTAAATCACCTATTCGAGGTAAATCCATCTTTGCTCTAGTTACCAGGTTTACTATGTGGCAAACTCGCCAATCATCTTTATCCTGCAGCAAGACTAGACCATTAGAAGAGTTACAAACCTTAGCAGGGAACGGAAGCTTAAATTCTGTTAATTCAAGCCCAGTATTGGTTAACTCCACGTAATGTGCCAAGCCTAAATTGTTGAAGTGTTGGACAAGAACCCCTATGGGTGACACTCGAAGGTGTGCAGTTACAAAAGCATGCTCCTTGAGCATGTGATGCCATACCCAGCAAACATATCTCATCACTTCATGAAGGGTTGTAGCAGGAAAACGAACTAGAATGTTGAATATTATTTCTATAGGAACATATGCTATCATATTCCTTAACCTCATGTGAAGGCTGGATCTTGTGTTATAGTTGTGATTAAGCTCTGAGCCGTTTCCCATGCTTGTTCTGGCCTTTGTCTTCTCGCTTTGCTCGTCCTCTCTAGATGCAATCCAGGATTGTGGAATGACGCGGCTGATGGCTTTGCTAAGACATTTGAAGGTGCTAGGATTGTAGTAAGTAGTTATCATGTTGTGGACAATCTATAAACTTATCTTAACGGCAGAAGAGTTTAATCTTGGTTAGGGTTGTTCATATTAGGATACGCTGTGATTTTTAGGCACATGTAAATTGTAAATTGTAAATTGCTCTGATGAGTAGGTAAAATACGAAAACTTTTTTTTACGAAAAGGATAGAGAAAACAGAAATTTGATGTTTGTAATCGAACTCATTTTTTGTTCAGTAATAATTAAATTGGATGATCCTTCCATTATCAGAATTCATCTAGCTAAAAGGCAATCCAGTTGCTTTTTCTATACAATTCTACCATAAATTTTTCACTATGGGCTAAAAATCCCTTGTTGTAATAAAGATACTGTACATTTGTAGTGCCCAACATCGAGATTTTGCAGTAGCCATGTACAGTCCGTCTGTCAGCCAATGCTTTGGTGACTTGAATGACCAAAATAACGGCTTGGTTGCCCAAGCAATGTCAATGCACAGTACAAAGCTACGCAAGGAAGCCATGTGCACGAGTTGCCAAAGAAGGATCTAAAACAGAAAAACTGCAACGATGATAATTGAAAGGACTTCAATGATGGCAGGGGCTAGCATCAGAATTCTAGACTGAAGTCTGGGCATATTCACTGACGGGCATTATTAACTAGTTTAAAGGACATCTACACAGCCATTTCCATTGTGCTGAATTACACTGCTTGCCCGATGGTTTGCTGAAGTGCCTAATTAGAGAACAAACACTTGGAAGTTTGGTGTCAGCTAATGAATTAGAAATCTGGTACTGTGATCAGCATGCAATATGTGACCACCAAATTTCAGTGTTACAACTGCAGAAACAGAGTAATGGAGTCTTGTTCCCTATTATCACAAACCAGTAACATCACAACAAAAATGCAGCATACGTCACAAAAGCGCATAATGCAGCCAAACAGTTTTCCCCTGCACAAGAGCATAAAATCCTGTGTTCAATGACTGATCCTCTAAAGATATGCACTGAGCTGCTACCTATGAATCTAAAAGCTCCTTGTAAACCAAACAGAGCTGCTCCCATAAAACTATTTCTATGAAAGCGAGGAGTTACCAAGTACGGAGTACCTCACAAGACCTTAAAATAACTATCAAAACGGTCAGATGTGAGAACGACTTCTATACTTAAAACAGCTCAACACAGTACCATACTACACCATAGTAGTAGTCCGTCAAAGTGCCGAACCACAAGACACGATTCTTAACTTGATAGTGAATCTACAAAAGAAAACAGTTTTCAAAAGGACCCAATGACCAGTAAAACCTAGAAGCTCATCAACAAAGCATGAAACCACATCATAACTACAAAAATTATCAAGGGCCGCATCAGTACATCACACTAAAAGTTGCACCAGAGGGCACATAGTTAAAACATGTGAAGCCTTCAAAATCACCAAACATTAGGCTTTCCTACTGCTTCAATTGTCAAGTACTCAAGTGTTCGACCAAAACAAAATCCTCAAAACAAGCATGAAATCACATCATAACTACAGAAGTAACAGAACTCTCCCTGCATATCAAATTTTGGTAAAGTGTTTTCGATTGGCCTCATTGTCATAATTTGGCCACTACGGCTAAGACTTCAATATGGCGTAATTGTGTATAGGTTTTTATTTTTTCCCTTTGGTTAGATGTTTATAAAATTTTAAGTACCAAAACTTTGCCCTAAATCCCTAATGACCAAATTATGATTATGAGCATGCATAATAAAACTAAGAGATGACTCTCAATTAATTTCTACTAGAATATGCTGGCTAATAGATTGAGAAAGCACATACTATAGCTTTGGAAATCAGAAGAAAACGACAGAAGGTTTCGACTAATTACACCAACCATCATCACTAATGAAAATGTGAACTCAAAGCAAACATAATTACACAATTACATCGGTGATGTTTCAGGGTTTCTCCCGTGAAGTCACACAACGTGAATCACTCTTGGGAGTTGGGATGGCATCATAGCCAAAGGCCACAGACTAACCACGTTGTAGTTCTTACTAGGTCAGATGCAAGTTTTCCCAGTTCATCAGGAGCCAGAACTCCGAGTTTCCGGGAGCATTAAGCTATTCACATGAGGAAAGCAACGGAAATCGCAGCCGGGTCTGAATACCAACACATTTACCTTCCTGGTATTGAAAACAACCAAAGCATAATTGTCTGTTCGAGTTAACTCAAGCCACAGCTCCTCGTTTCTCAAAAAAAGCAATGTCTTCCAACTATACGCATCACGGAGCGTACTCCAAATTGGTCCGAAGTCAAGATCGAACATCTGAGTAAAATTACCAGACTTTAAATCTGTCAGTTCCCATAATCTCCACACATACCTGCCGCCACCCACGTATGTTAGCCTTAACAAACCCATACTCCTATCCATTTCTACCATCTCTCCTATAATGTCTGACTCATAAGTTACTTCAGCATTGACATCCAAGGCGAAAAAAGTGTAATTTGAGCGCCAATAAACAAACCCTGCAACAGAGTTTAGCGTACCGTGTAGCAGCAAGTTCTTTCCACCTTTGGATGCCGTGTGCTCAATTACTCTCCAAGCATGATCGTTTCCAACAGTAAACACCAAAATTTGCACCAGTTCACTAAAGTTACCTCCCATAACACAAATCACTTTATGTTTGCCATCGGAGGTGCATGCTATAATTGAATTATATCTAGAGAAATCATATGCTCGCGTACAAGGTAATAAAGGCAAAACAATATTTGCTCTAGTTACCAGGTTCAGTATGTGGCAAACTCGTGAATTATCCTGATTCTCTAGCAAGACCAGACCATTACAAGAATTACAAACCTTAGCAGGAAACGGAAGCTTAAATTCTGTTATTTTGAACCTAGTATTGGTTACCTCCACATAATGTGCCAAGTATAAATTGTTGAGGCGTTGAACAAGGACCCCAATAGGTGAGACTGGATGGTGTGCAGCAACAAAAGCAGGCTCTTTGACCATGTTGTGCCAATCCCAGCAAACATATCTCATCACTTCATGAAGGGTTGTAGCAGGAAGACGAACTAGAATGTCGAATATTATCTCTATTGGAAGGTATGCCACGACTTTCCTTGACCTAATGCGAAGGCTTAATCTTGTGTTATAGTTGTGAGTAACCACTGAGCCATTTCCCATGCATGTTCTGGGCTTTGTCTTTCGCTTTGCTCTGCATGTCACGTCCATCCAGATGATGCAAGAATTTCCAATGAATCAGTAGATTGGTCGGGAATGATTCAGCGCTATGGATTGCTTAGACATTTGAGGGTACGATGGATGCAAGAATATACGATGAAAAAATATTGGCCACAAATGATCCAGGGCTGTAGAATGGAGCGGCTGATAATGTTAAGGCATTTGAGGGTACTGGGATAGTACTAACTTATTATCATGTTGTGGACAATCTAAAACATTATCTTGACAGCATAAAGAGTTTAACCTTGGTTAGGTATGTTCATATTTAAGCTTATGCTGTGATTTTCAGGCCCATATAAATTGCTCTGAGTAGGTAATTTAAAAAACTATAATTTCTTTTTTCCTAAAGGGAGTGAGAAAACAGAGATTTATTGCTTGTAATCAAACTCATTTTTTTGCTTAATAATTATTAAATGGGATGATCCTTTCATTATCAGAATTCATCTAGTCAAAGGCAATCCAATCGCTTTTTCTAAACTGTTCTACCATAAATTCTATGTAGTAACCAACATAGTGTGTTTGCAACTTGCTAATTATGTTCTATTAAGCTTGCACTCTTATTGGACTAGCATTTTTATTCTACCAAAAAGTGTCATGGTTAAAATCATGGCCATTCTACCAAAAAGTGTCATGGTTAAAATCTAGCAATGTCCTGATACTACAGAAATCACGAAGCGAATAGCCCAGACCAAGCTTGCTCAAAATTGGTCTGCTGTCAACATCGAACATCTCAGTCCACTTACCAGACTTTACATCTGTCAACTCCCATAATCGCCAAACATATGTGCCACCAAAGTACCTTAACGAGCCCATACTTCTCTCCATTTGTACCATCGTTTCTAGATTATCCAACTCATACATTACTTCAGCATTAATATCTAAGGCAAACAAAAGAGTGATGACTGACCTGAATTGATTGCCAATAAACAAACCCTCCAACAGAGTTTAGAGTACCGTGTACCAGCAAGTTCCTTCCATGTTTGGATGTCGTGGGCTAAATTACTCGCCAAGCATGATCGTTTCCAACAGTAAATACCAAAATTTGCACTAGTTTACTCAAGTTACCTCCCACAACACAAATCACTTTATATTTGCCATCGGAGGTACATGCTAGAATCGAATTACATATAGATAAATCATATGCTTGGGTACTAAATAATAAAGGCAAAACAATATTTGCTTTAGTTACCAGGTTCATTATGTGGCAAACTCGCCTATCATCCTGATTCTCTAGCATGACCAGACCATTACAGGACTTCCTAATCTTAGCCGGAAAGGGAAGCTTAAATTCAGTTATTACGAGCGCAGCATTGGTTACATCCACATAATGTGCCAAGCAAAAATTGTCGAGAGGTTGAACAAGGACCCCAATAGGTGACACTCGATGGTGTGCAGTAACAAAAGCAGGCTCCCTGACGATGTGATACCATTTATAGCAGTCCAGCACATATACCTCATCACTTCATGAAGGATTTTAGCAGGAAGACGAACTAAAATGTTGAATATTATTTCTTTAGGAACGTATAGCATTACATTCCTTAACCTCATGCGAAGGCTGGATTGTGTTATAGTTGTGATATGATTAAGCATTGAACCATTTCCCATGCATGTTGTTGCCTTTGTCTTTCGCTTTGCTCCGCATTTCACCTCCATCTCGATGATGCAGGGTTATACGGCGCGGCTGATCGCTTGCTAAGACGAAAGATTGGCATTGCCATA
>CAAKMY010035712.1:0-10613 GCA_901111285.1 Corrigiola litoralis
ACTTCATACCCTTCCTACCCACCCTAGTCTCAGCCCCACCCCTGTTCTACCCTCTTCACTTCCTCCAAAGCTTCTTCATCCTTCCTCCTTATTATCTTGCATGAAAACAAGCCAAACCAACAAAGACAACCCACTATCTAAACTCCCCAGAATCCCCTTAAACACCTTGATTTGTTCCATTTCTCAAGAATTGGCCTCATTGTACCCCTTCTCCCATTCCAGCCCAAATGTCCCTATCTTATTATCTCAGTCTGGCCATCCCGACACATAAACCTACCTCACCCTCACTCTCTCTCATCAGTAACATCGTCAAATGACACATCATCTGAAAACTTGACCACCGAAAATACGGTTGTTGAAGGTAGCAAAGAAGTAGATCGATTACGTAGCGGTAGGTGCATGACTCGGTGGGTTTAATGATTGTCGCTGGGTTGATGGCAAGGTATATTTGCCTAGTGATGGGCTACGAAAATGGATGGCGGGGGCAAGGTAAGGGGAAGTATCACGGGAGGTTAAAGAGGTATGGTGGTGGATTTGTGGGCTTAAAAGAGAGATAATGAGAAGGGGGAGCGAAGAGAAGGCGGGTAGTAAAAGGGTCGAGATGGTGGTGAGGGTTTGGGTGAATCAAGGTGGCAAGATGATGAGTTTGGGGCTGAGGTGAGGGGGGCGTTGGGTTGGGAATGGGTTGTGTGAAGGTTAAAGAAGGTGGTGGGTTGTTGATTGAAGGTATGCTGTTGCAAGATAGGATAAAAAGGAAGCAATCCGCCCATTGCACGGGTGCTCCGTTACTCTCTCTAGCGGAAGTTTAACGTTCAGGTACCCTAAGTGGAATTACGTATTACTGGTCAGGCACCCTAAATGGAAATACTCAAATGACGGGTACCCAAAGTGGAATTTCGCTATACGTCGGGTACCCAAAATGAAAATTTTCCTAATATTAAAGTTAATATGTCGGTATTGCTTATACCTAGTCGGGTGATTGAATGTACTAACTGCAATTGAGGCCGGTTATTGCAATGAACTTGTTTTCATTCTTTGTACAATATTTATTTTGTCCTGTACTGAAGCTGTTGGTGATTCTTTCCGAGTGTCGATATTCCGTATTTTCGTGGAGAATTATTAGAGAGATAGTGAGTTTGTAGGCCTATTCTGGTTATTGGGCTGTAGGTATATACAGTGATGATTTAAATCATGCTCTTTGGTTGATGGCCTTGTAGCCTTTTGAGTAATGGCTTGAACTTCGTTGTCATTTGATTCCTTAGTATCAAGTTCAAAATTTATGGAACTTGGCAAAAGACATATTTCTGTGGAACTTGAAGTTCCTATTTTAGCTTGCACAAAATTAAACTAAACCATCATGCATGTGCCATGGGTTTGATGCTTGTCTGATCACTTGTTTTGAGACGTAAAGCTTTTCAAATGGTCTTTGGTTGTCGAAGTGACTCTTAGCCTCTTAACATGCTTAATGTGCTCTACAATTACGCTAGCTTAACTTCACATGTTAATGGCTGTAAAAATAAAGTCAAGAATTGTTGACCATAATTTAAGATCAGTTTGATATTTGAGCAAAAAGTTTAAGCGGCAAGGATGGGATCCAGATGCTTGGAGAGTTTAGATGAACACGTGAAGGTGTTGGCAAGAGAAACAAGGGTCGGCTGAAGTAAATTATTGCTCATTGCATCTTCATAGAGGGTTCTAGCAATAAGAATGCTGCTAACTTCACATGATAATGGGTCTAACAATATAATAAATGATCAGTGACCATATCTTTTATCAAAAGGGTTGGTTGCATAAGTTCAACTCTGGGTCATGTGGGATCTGCATGCTTGAAGAGTTTATAAGAAAAACAAGGGTTGCCGAAGTAAATGGTAGTTCATTACAACTATATCCCCTAGTTGGACGCCCCTTGATCTTTTTTTTAGTCTCGGCTCTTATGCAATGTTTGATCTCCTTTTCTTTCTCTTTTGTGTGTGTCTACTCTATATGCCCTTAGTTGTGGTCTTTTCTGAGGTTTCCAGTGCCCTTGAATGTATCTTATTCTCTTGTATTGTCTAAATATTGTATGCATAGATTTTGCAATTACACCACAAGTATGAGCAGCAGTTAAAAGCTCGTCAGTTTTGCAATATGATTCCACGAAAAGAGGGACATTGAAATAGTGGGAGAAACTTTGTCAGTGTTTCTTAATCTAGAATATTTTGTAGCAGGGTAGAGGGCCGGATAGACTCCTTTAAAACTGCACTTCAAATTTTATCTGTCTACAGTTAGTTCTCCAATGCGGAGTACATTTTGATTCACATTGTTATCAGTTAGGTTAGCAGCTGCGGGGAGTCTGTAATCGAGACTGAAAGCAATGTTTTATTCATCACTGTACCATATTCTTCAAAAAATGTTTTTCTTTTGCTCATGGAGAATTATCTCAGGGGGATGTGGTTCCTTCACCTCCATCTACCCACTGATTGGGGTTTGGTTCTCCAGGGCTTATTTAGGGAGTAGTGACTCCCATTACCCACCGACCCCCAGGTTAAAGTTGGTCTGCCTTGTTTTCAAGTCTCTATAAAGGCGGAGAAAAATAATTCTAGCTCATGAATGAATGAGGCAGGCCTTTTGTTAAATTAACTAACTGAAAGTTTTCACCACTGAAGCGTGTTGCAAGTGTAATGGTGTTCTTGCTTTCTATAAAGTTTTTGAGGAGGTTTTATGGGATATAAGCCGATAGGAATCAGATACATTGTTTTGTCAATCAGTTGGAATTATTATAATCTATCTTATATTAATTTGAGGTTTTTTTTTATATTTTTTTTATGCAAACCAGTGCTTCCTATTGTCTTTTATTTCCTTTCTTGCAGAGTTGATTGTCGTAGAATTCGTGCCCGTGGATTTAAGTTTTGACTTCGTAATTCAAGTAGCGGAAGCTTGCTGCGAAACATGTGGGTTATAGACTTGTGGTTTGTCTGTGTTGTTTTTTCGGTACTTAGAGTTCCTGACAAATAGTTTCTTCAATACAGAAATTGGCAGTTACTTTCAGGTTCAAAGGAGCCTATTTTTGTATCTAACATTTTGTGAAGTACAAAACTCTTCAGAAATTTCCTTCAGAGTGAACAAACTCTCAAACTTCTAAGGTAGATACTCCCACTTATATAGTTTACTGCCCAAAATTTGCAAGCTTGAAATAGGGTAGACTTCTGAACTTCTTCTGATCCTATTTGATTGAATATTAAATGCAAGTGATTACATTTGATTAAAGTGTAAATGGATCGTAAGCTGAAGGTAAAATTTATCTTCTTTCCTGAATAGCTTGTGGTCGTGCTTGTTCCCTCGTTATATACCTAGAAGATTTGGTTGTGGATGAAATTGTTTGTTAGGTTGGTATGGGGAGGTAGAACTAACAGAACTGGAATATTGCATCTCATGTATGTCTTGCAAACAAACAAGTAACCGATCAGTGCTTTCTGCCTTGATGTCAAGAACAATCAATTTGTTTGTCATGCAGCTTCACCCTTTATTTTTTATCGAAGTATGTGAAAGTTCTTGTTCCTGAGGGTGTTAGTGATTCATTTGTTTACCTTCTGCAGGTTTCAACATCACCAATTAGCAAGTATTTGATGGATCATCACCACTGTAGTTCAATTGCAGGTTGCCAAGGGAAGTGTCATGCCAGACGTGAAATTATTTTTGTAAGAGTTTTCCCTTAAGAGTGACTGATAACAATGTCTGGTACCATTATTTCATGCATTCATTGTAACATGTTGCTCCATTGTGCAGAGATAGTATCCCAGTTCCATTTCCATAAAGCTATTGCTAAACATCGCTCTAACTCTTTTGCTAAGCATGCCCCTTAAAGTCTGAAGATACCAAAATACCCTTACTCTTAATAATACCCCATACCACCCCATCTCTCTTTAATGAGGACCCCCTTGCGTTCTAAACCACCCCCCTGCATCCTCTTCACTGTGAGGTAGGTGGTAGTTGGAGATGCGGGTAAAGTTGGAAAGTTTACTTTATTTTAGGGCGATGGATAGCAAAAAGTCAAAGCTATGCTTAGTAAGCCCCTTCTATATTAATGCTAAACATATGTCATACCATAGGTTTTGTCTATAGTTAGCATATCCTTATTAAGCGCTGAAACTTTATTATGTACTCTTGTACATATTAACTCTAAACATGTCGCAAACGTGTTTATACAAAGGAATAATATTCCTATATGCTTCAATCATGTCCAAAAAGTTTATTTACTATTACCTACGCCAAAACCTAATTTGTTTCGGAATTTGTTGACAATTAGTAAGAGGCATCTTTAATATGTAGGATTGATCTATGGTGAGCATGTCCTTGTTAATTGCTAAATTTGTTGTGTCTCTTGTCCGTAGTGAGCGGTCGTCGTAAATTTATCAATACAAAGAAATAAAGTTCTACTAAATTCCTACCAAAGTACCAAACACACCCAAGATCCATGGAAACTTCCCCTATTATTATAGTGTTAGGTGAAAATTATGGGAAGGTAGGACTTGAATTTTAACTCAGAACAGAACGTTCTTTCCGCAACGTGAGCGTCTATGTAACTTTGCATTAAAAAAACGAACAAAAGTACCTCCGTCCTCGTCGGCCAAGCTGTTTTCGATTGGCCACGTCCGTTGACCAGCCGCTAACATTTGCCGGTAGAAAAGTATCTTTTTCAGGGAAAATTCTACGTTGATTTAGAATCCGGACTTCGTTTTCACATCTTGATTACATGTAGATTTCAGTTTGCTTTCATTTCTTTTACTACTGTATTTTATTACTCCGAATTATTAATACAAGCGTGTTGCACGTAATGTCTGTCCCATAGGTATACTCCAGTTGTTGATTTTGTGATTACCATCGCTGACCATTTCCCTTCTTCTCTCTTGTTCATTAATCAAATAATACGTGAGCTGGTACTAGCTGCGAATTGACTGAAGGCAGCATGTTAATGCATCCCCTCTTATTCATGTTAAAATATTCAGTGGATCTGTTGTGAATCTTGTGATAAATGTCCATATCATACAGAATGTAGATTTGGATTTTTCTAAAATTTATTTATCATAAAGTTTATAAAATTTGATAAGTCAAAATTACCCTAGACAAATGTATAATATTTTTTTTTTTAGTTTTTACCATCCGGTTTAATCCGGATTCGAGCCGGGTAAGACCACTAGAGCTATAAAGCTATCCCTCTGAGTTTTAACACTGCTGCATTCACAGGGTCTCGAACCTGAGATCTCTGGTTAAGCAAGAACAATTCCTTACCAGTTGATCTAAATGCTCTGGGTTAATATATCTTTCATTTGACTTGGACTATTAGAAGGTTTGTGTTTATTAGCTTGTAGAAAGCTTGTGTACTTTATCATAAAAATAGACGGTCTTTGTTAAGAATATGTGATTAAATTGCTACTATATAAATACATTCTACTACTTCCTTTTTCACCACAATTAGTAAGGTTCTCATTTCTTTTTGAGTGGTTTTCGATGCAATACCTTCACTATTACCTTTTTACATTTATATTTAAATTTTCTTAATAGTTAATATAATTTATAGAAAATATGAATAAAAAATTTGAATTTCACATTTTATTTCTTTATATATTTTAGTGAACATGCAATCAAAATGTTGAAAAATTGATTCTAAATAAAATGGAAATCTTATTATGTGAAAAAGGTTTACATAAGTTAACCCTCAAATCCTCGAAAGACCCCAAGTGCGATTCCCAACACATCATATATTCATAGACTAATACTAGTCGTGATTCGTGAATGGTGATGGAGAACAATAGTTCCTAAAAAAATCTTTTGTTGTTTAAACAATTTTTGGTGCTTTTTGCTTTTTACAAGGTAAAAAAGAGAGTTACTATTAGCCTCGGAGGAGGCTCCACCCTAACAAGTCCTTCCTAATAATAAGAAGTAAAACCCTATCTTCAAAAATATCTGCTAAAGATCGATATCGTTGATGAAGACGCTGAGTGAACTTGCCAGAAAGTCAAAGTCAACAGCTGAATTGCTTTCTCTTAAACAATAATCGACATTCAAGAAGCTGAAACCGCGAAGATCCTCCTTCACATCTCTCACAATAGTGTAAATCTCCTAGGGGATTTTCCACACATCACGAACCACGTTGATGACAATATAGATCTTCTCCAAGCCGATCCTCCTAGCACAGACAATTCCACCACAAAGAGCCAAAGCTTTCGCAATCAGGCAGTACCTAAGCGTCTAGCACCGACCTGAATACATCACTATCGTCTATGATGACAAACTCACCAAAATAATGACCAGAATTCAACTTTGAACCATCAAAATTTAGTTTAGCAAAAACCGGAGTGTCTTCTCCATCAGGTGCAATATAAATGTTGTTTAGACTTTAGAGATCCCTAAAAGTGTGGGTATCTATTGTATCGTCCAGCCATGCATGTGCCGCTACTTTTTCTTCCCCACATCCCCGCTAGCTCTTGCGTGGATCTTTTAATCACAATTCACAAATAATAACGTACAATCACATGATTCACTCAAAAAGGTCTCTTTCGATTCCCATATGAAATTGCAGGAATTGACAAGTGTATCCCATTCCCACGATACGCGGATGGAGTGTCATAGTTAAGTCTTGTAGATGTAGTCTCTTTTTAGATTGGAATTTATTGGATTGAGCTAGATTGGATGAAGTGGAACGCTAAAATTTAATATAGCTAAAAAATTTAATTGGATTACACTGAAACTAGATCGATAAACTAAATTTAAATCAAATTATAATGTACTCCATATCAAACTAATCTCGAAAATATATATATGTGTGTAAATTTGAACTTAAATGAATTGACATATAAGTTAATCTTTATTGAGTTGAAATAAGACAAACTATTAGGAATTACTTCAACATAAATTATTAGAAAACACCGTCTACTTTTATTATAGACCACTTTCTTAAAAGCAAAAATTTCATACACTTCCTAAAACCCCGAATTGTGTTATACTCCGTATATTATATGTCTTTGTTTGGCCAATCCGACTATCTGGAATGAGCTACCCTAAATGGAATATAAGGCAAAATAGGTATGACAGAGGGAATAATTAAAAGAGTTGAACTTTTAAGCTAGGTTTAAATATAGTATGATATAATTAAAAATTTACATTAAATGTGAAAGCTCAGATTTCTCATATGTCTAATCATAGCTTATGTTCACATTATTTAATTAAGTGTCTGTGTTATAGCTATAAATAGACTTGTTGTGGTCTTGGGAAGTGTGCGCATTCAAAAGAATAAGGCTGTAGCCTTTATAGAGTTAGAAGAGCTTGAGAGAAATTTTGGAGACGAGAGTTTTACTCCTGTATTATTCAGATTTCAGGTACTAAGAAATTGTCAGTCCAATTCTTTTGTTTTGTTATTATTTCATCACAACTTATTTCACTCCAAAATTGACAACAATTGTATATTGTGATCTGTCTCTTGCTCTAGGATAAAACCAGCAGTACTCAAGCTGATGGAGAAAAATGGTGCAGCACCCGATAAGGAAGAGCTCACAGCTCCACTCTTAGTGTCCGTAGAAGACATGATTGAGCAGAATATTGGAAGCATAAACTACACTCAGATCCTGCAAACCGTCCTAGCATCAGTACCAACGTTCTACGACAGCCAACAAACATTCATCACAATCTTCACCCATGGAGAACCATCATGGCATTGCACCAACAATAACACCTCGTGCAATTCCAGCTCCAATATTTGCAGCCTTCCAAAGAGTGAATGGGCTTGGGATTCTGGAAATGTGCACACTTCAATCATATCAGAGTGGAATCTCAGTTGTGCCGGCTCTTTCATCTCAAGCTTTCCAGCAACGATTTACTTTGTTGGGTGCCTGTTGGGTGGGTTGGCTGTAGCCACGCTTGGTGATTCAAAACTAGGGCGTAAGAACCTGCTTTGCCTCTCAACACTATTTATGTCCCTAGCTGCACTTGGTGCCGCAATGGCTCCAAATGTTTGGGTGTACTCGATGTTTCGATTCTTGTGTGGTGCTGGTCGCGCTTCTCTTTCAGTATGTGTTCTAGTTTTATTGACAGAAAGAGTATCAAAACGGTGGCGAGGCCTGGCCGCATCGATCGCGTTCATGTCTTTTTCAGTTGGGTTACTAGGGTTGACCGGTGTTGCTTATTTAACCAAGGATTATTCATGGAGAATCCTCCATATGTGCGTTTCAATTTCTGGAATCATATGGTCTATAGTGTGTTATAAGTTCCTGTACGAGTCCCCTAGATGGCTATACATGCAAGGAAGAGCAAAAGATGCCATGGATGTTTTGAGTAGTCTAAGTTCTACTAGTCAAATTAGCCAGATCATGCCGAATATTTGTACAGTAGGAAAGGCATCTACCGCCACCAGTACCAATGCCTTTGCTTCCCTCAACATCTTATTCAGCAGAAGATGGGCTGTCAAACGATTGTCAGCAGCTATGTTTCTAGCTTGTGGCATTGGACTCAATTACTTCGGCGTGTTCTTGGCTGTTGAAAACTTGGGCTACAACATCTACTTGACCTCAGTGTTCAATTCGTTAATTTCCTTTATCTCATATACGATCACTCTCCTCTTCTGGTTCCAAAGGTTCGATCGAAGGACCTCCTTGCTCGGGTTCTGCACAGTAGGTGGAGCAACATGCATAGTTATTTCTGTAATAGGCAGAGGCAACGGAGTGGTAATTATGGGGCTGGAACTTGTCTCTCTATTTTGTGCCTGCATAGCATGTTGTCTGGTGTTGATGTACAATGTGGAGCTCTTCCCAACCTGTGTTAGAAATTCGGCCGCCTCGTTGGCTAGGCAGGCGATGATCTTGGGTTCTGTTTTCGATCCCATGTTGATTTTGCTTGGGAAGGAAAACTTAATTTACTCTTATGGGGTATTCGGCATAGCTATGCTTGTCTGTGGGTTTGTGGTTCTTTGTTTGCCAGAGACGAGGGGCAAGGTGATGTGTGATACTATGGAGGAGCAAGAGTTTAGAGACTACGGCAGCAAGCTAGTTCTTTGATTCATACTTCTAAAACTTCGTACTCCGGTGCTCCGATATGATTAATGTCGTTTTGTCATTTTTAAGGTACCTAATTTGTATGTTGTGGACTTTGTCAAAAGAATAAAATAAAAGTTGTGGTTGTTAAATGTTAAAACTGATCCCCTAAAGTCTGCGCTTAAAATTTTTTGCCCTCTTGTTTTCAATAAAAAAATACAAAAATAAAAAATAAAAAAACAAAAATAAAAATAAAAATTTTGCCCTCTTTGTCATTATTGTCAAGTTTACCATCTTCATCTTTTGATTATTGTACAACGCTTATGGGTGAAAGTCCAAGTAGTTGACGCCAAACTGCAGTGTATGATTGACGCCAAACTGCAGTGTATGATTGACGCCAAAATACATGCTTATCATGCAGACTTGGGGCACATATAGCCAAACACATGTCTCTTGTCGATCCATTTACTAGGAATCAATGTGGTTTGCATTTAAATACAAGTTGTATTGGGTAAGCGTTGGTTAATTATAAAGTTATAGGTCAACGTTAGCATGTGTTGAAATAATGGAGGAACGATGGAAATTGTGAACGAGAAGAAGACTCAGGGCCGTTCCTATGGTTTCGTGGGCCAGAGCGAATCAAAATTTTGAGGCCCTTTTCAATAACATTGTGAAAAAAATCATGTAAAATTGAGATTATGTATATTTTTATTAACATAATTGATCTCTACAAGGTTTATATTGCCTTTGCCTTGAGAAAAAATTATATACATATACAAGTCGACCTAAAAGAAACAAGTATTAACAACGATATTGACAAAATAAATACAATTTCAAAAGAGACTATAAATCTTAAACATAATGTATTGATTACCAACTTTCATATGGTTTAAATTGTCACCTTAAAAACACTTGTACAATGTCCAAGTTTTAAATTACTAAATTGAATATAAAATTACAAATTGGGAGACACGTTATATATTGTTGGAAATTGAAGAAAAAATAGAATAGATATAAAATAATTTGAGAGCTAAAATTTTGAGGAATAATAAAGAGGAGAAATAATTAGGAAGGTATTGGATGCGCACAAAAAAATAGTTAAGGTAGGTGAATGGTTTTTCAATTAAAGAGATATAGTGCATCTAGCTCAAATATACAGAATTCATCACATTGATTTTGTTTCAGACAATACCAAAACTGCCCCCCTTTAATTTGTTATCACTTATCATAACAAACAAACTTGGAGCATACACGTTCTTAATTTCTTTTCTGGTCACAGCTGGTAAGTTGACAATCTTTTTCATCAGGACCATTTTCCTTCTATCCCTCTCTTGTGAATGAAAAAAATACGTGAGCTCGTACTAGCTGCGGATGGACTGAGGCTGGCCAGCACGTTAATTCAATAATTCATTCCCTCATATTTATGATTATATCTCCAGCAGATCTTCTGTGGCTTGTGATGCATGTTCATAGACTGTAGAGTAATCAAGGAATTTAAGAAAGGTCCTGTAAGTCCGTATGATTTCAGAGCCCTAAAAACGTGGGGATCTATTGTCCAGCCATTCATGTGCACATCGGGTCATTTATTCTTTCGGGTCGGTTTAGGGTCGG
>CAAKMY010035718.1:0-12961 GCA_901111285.1 Corrigiola litoralis
CTCCGTATAATTTTATTAAACTATAGTGAGTATACTCCATAGGGTGTCTACATACCACATGTCCAACTACATGTTGTCTGACCCACTAAAATTACTCCGTATAATTTAATAGTATTTAATTATATATCATATCATACATATGTTTATTATTTAATTTTTAATAAGATATCATTTATTAGTAATGTGAATTCATTCAATAGTGCAATTAGTTGTTATATATGAAATTGTAATAAATAAGCTACTTAATGAAGTACTATGACACGTGGCACTAAATTACTGGGTGGCTATATCCTACGTGTCATGCCACGTGTCTACCGATAGGTCTCCTAACCACTAATATATATAGATATAAGATTACATGTTAATGCTTTACCTTAACAAAATTCTTATAAAAGATCGTAAATAAGCTCCATACTTTTCTTGATGATGAAATCAGCAGTCTAATATGAGAAATTTAGCTCTTTATTGGGTTATCATGGCTCTGTCTATTTTTACTTTTATAATAAAAGTAGACTGTCTTTTCTATGACTTAATTTGTGATCAATATATTATTATCTCATCTTGTTTTTTTAAATGTCTTAGGGAGGAAGTTTAGAAACAACATTGCAAATTTTAAAAGGTAGGCAGCATATACCTCATACCTCACTATCTTCCAGATTCTGTTTGAGAGAAATCAGAAGTTTGTTATCCTTCTATCCATGAGAATATACTACGTAAACATAAGGATAATTGAATAAAATCATAAAAGGCATATACTACTACTAATAATCAAACTAAATGTGATTACCAAAAATAATCAAACTAAATGTAGTGCACTAAATAATCTCATCTTCTCCAAGAAAGAAGGTAGGTGACAAGTACGGAGTAACTTTCTTCACAAAATCCCAACTCCCATTATATAGTAGTAGTTCTGTAGTACAGAGAAACCGTTTGCTACACCATACGTCCATACCAACAATAATTCTACAAAAGACAAGGGACCAGTATATAAATTACCTCAACATGTCATCATAATTTCTTCCTTCGTCTATTGGAAGATATGTACTTCCCAAAACTGACACACTTCCCTTCCATATTCCCGAAAACTTGCTTATTCCGAAATTAACAAGACTTGCTCCATACATTAGTGCACGCAAGAATACCAGAATTATATTTAGAAAAACAAACTCAAAATATGAAAAGTTTTCACCATTTAATTAAATTTAAATTCGAGCATTATCGGACCATAAATACGGCAAAACTCGCATTTTCGAGTCTATACTACTACTCCGAATCAATATATCTGATTAATTATATATAATCTCTTATTTATCGATCTGAATATTCAAGAGTTAAATTTCAAAAAAAGAACAAAGATATCGGGCCATGAAAACTAACAAAGCCATCTTCGTCCAGTTTATACACACTACTATTTCATACCCAAAATCTCCGATAAAGTATTGATAATCTCTTATCGATTGATCCAAATATTCAAAAGTGGAGTAAAAATTTAGAGAGAAAAAAAAAATAATATAGAAAATCGAATCAAATTGGGCTGTAAAACCTAACAAAGCTATATTGTTCGACTTTATACCAATATCTATTGCATGCACCTAAGAGTATATATTCTCACGTATATTTATATGCACTTTTATGTATTTTCTGACAAAAAAAATAAAAATCGAAAGTATGTGTACCTAATAGTTTGCCCTTTACACACATAACTATTTCGTACTCAAGATATCCGAAAGTATAAATAACCTCTTATTAGTTGATCCACATATTTTCTTTTTTGGTACAAAATAGATCCAAATATTTAAGTGTTTAAATTTTCCCGAGTCAGATTAGATTGTAAAAACAGTAACACTATCTTTTTAAATTTATACACACAACTATTTCATACTCAAGACATCCGAAAGAATAGATAATCTCTTATCAATTGATCTAGTGATCCAAATATTCAATAATATTGTAAAATTCATAAAAATTATAAAAAAGTAACAAAACTATTTTCTTCAGATAAAGTAAATATTCATAGTATCGTAAAATTCATAAATTAATTTTTTTTTAAAAAAAAAGTAAAGATAAGAAATTATCAATAGATTAGCAAAAGACAAAGCAAAGAACCGTCTGATTTAAACAAGGCAGGGTCAAACCCAACAAACAACAACAAAGAAAACTCCTTTACAAAAAACTCCATTTTTTCCTCTCTCTTTCATCATAATCATCATCATAATCTTCATATAATCTTGATATAATCCAGCCAAAGATTGAAACTTTATTGTATGTTACATAATAAAGGTGTTGCCTTTTCTGGGTGTAAGATTTGTGTTTTGTGTGGAGTTAGTTTCAAGTTACTAGATGAAACATCAGCAAACAAAGGGGATTAACAACAACAACAACAATAAGAGCAGTAATAATAATCATAGTAGTAGTAGTAGTAGTGTTAATCATAACAGTAATGGGTTTACTCGCAATTCGTTCAAGTTTATATCATCTTGTATCAAGACTGTTTCTTCTGGGGTCAGGTCTGCCAGTGCCTCTGTTGCTGCTTCCATGAATTCGTCTGATTCTAATCATGTTAAAGACCAGGTCTTCTTTTGATCATTTGCTTTTTCTTGGGTTTGATTTTGTTTTGCTTAAATTTAGTTGATTGTGTTTCAAGTTAATGTTTTTTGTTGGTGTAAGAAAATGTGATGGTTTCTGTTGAATTGGGTGTGATTTTATGTTACTTATTTTAGTTGATCATTTGGTTTTTGTTGGGTGTGATTTTGTATTGCTTGATTTTTAGTTGATTGTGTTTCAAGTTTGTGTTTTATGTTGGTGTAAGAAAATGTTGAATTGGGTGTGATTTAGTTTTGCTTAGTATTTAGTTGATTGTGATTGAAGTGTCTGTTTTATGTTGGTGTAAGGGAATGTTGAATTGGGTGTGATTTGATGGTACTGATTTTAGTTGATTGTTGTGAGAAATGTTGGGGAGTTATGACATTAAAGACCAGACCTTTTTTTTTTTTTATGTCTTGATCATTTGGTTTTGTTGGGTGTGGTTTAGTTTTGCTTAATTTTTAGTTGATTGTGTTTGAAATTAATGTTTTTTGTTGAATTGGGTATGATTTAGTTTTGCTTAATATTTAGTTGATTGTTATGTTAGTAGTGTTTGGTTGAGAGAAATGTTGATCATTTGGTTTTTGTTTGGTATGGTTTGTATTTGCTTAGTTTTTAGTTGATTGTGTTTGAAATTAATGTTTTTTGTTGGTGCAAGAGAATGTTGATGGTTTCTGTTGAATTGGGTGTGATTTGATGTTGTTTTAGTTGATTATTGTGTTAGTAGTATTGTGAGGAATTGTTGGGAAGTTATGACATAAAAGACCAGACCTTTATTTCCTTTCCTGATCATTAGTTTTTGTTGGGTATGGTTTGTTTTTGATGATTTTTAAGTTGATTGTGTTTGAAGTGTCTGTTTTATGTTGGTGTAAGGGAATGCTAATGGTTTGTGTTGAATTGGGTGTGATTTGATGGTACTGACTTCAGTTGGTTATTGTGCTGGTAGTATGTGTTTATATATGTTGGGAGGTTATGACATTAAAGACCAGACCTTTATTTTGTTTCTTGATCATTTGGTTTTTGTTGGGTATGGTTTGTATTTGCTTAATTTTTGGTTGATTGTGTTTGAAGTGTCTGTTTTAGGCTGGTGTAAGAAAATGTTGAATTGGGTATGTGTTGAATTGGGTGTGATTTGATGGTACTAATTTTAGTCGATTACTGTGTTAGTAGTATGTGTTTGTATATGGTTGTGAGGAAATGTTGGGAGGTTGTGACATTAAAGACCAGGGCTTGATTTGGTTTGGTTTTGTTGGTTTTTGGGAATTATGCTGAATTGGGTGTGATTTGAATATGGTGATATTTTAGTTAATTGACTTAGTGTTAGTTTAGTTTTTGGTTCCGAGAAAGGTTGGTCTTGAATGGGGAGATGTTACTGATTATGATGGTTTTGAGTTGGTGTGGTTTTGTTGTTAGGAGTTGAGTTGTTGATGTTGACTGATGGTGATTTGTGGTGGTGATTTTTATGGGTTGCTGGAAATGATCAAGTTGTTGTTGGATTTTGGAAAATGCCCCATTTGGGAAATGGAGAAATTGGGTTGTCATTTGAAGTTGTTGAAGCAATTGAGGTGCTGGGTTTTTGTTCTTTTGAGTAGGAAATGATTAACATCTAATCTAATGGTTACAAAAAGGGAAACTCTTGGTGGGTTATTTGTGACTCGCTATGTGTGTTGGATGCAGGTTTCTGATGGAGTATGCTGGTTGTTGTGTATTGTTGTGGGTATGGCTGAAAAAGTGTATGTTGAATATGGGAATCAGTGGGTTATACTGGTTGGCTGTCTGTTTTTAGATTCATGTTTTAATGTTTGTTCTCGAGTATTTGTTGTTCAGTTAAGTTACTTTGTGAGAATCCGATTGGAAGAACGATTTAGTGATTGGCATTGAGATGTTGCTGCCAGTTCTTGCCTTTGATATTTCTTACAGATGATTTTGTATGTTTTTAGGATGGTTTGCTCCAGTTTATCAGTTCAATCTTTTCTCATGGGTCGTTTGACACACTCATTTCCTGCACTGTCCTTTTGAGGTAGCTTTTGGAAAGATATGCTTGTGAAAGTCCTTTGGGTCGATGGATACGGAACGTTGTGCTTGGAGTATGAACTATTTGTCTAATTGTCTAATAGTTTTGGAGGATTCATAATCTTCTGTGAGTGCTGACAGCAGTTATGTCTTTTGTTAATTGTCTCTTGATCAGAAACAAATGAGAAATGCAACTAGGAATCTCATTGGGTATGGTGACCTGCTTCTGTACCAATTTATACAACTTTGGGATATCATGCTGTTTCTGACTATAATTGTCTCAATTTTATCCCCATAGTTAACTGCTTAAGTTTTCTTTTTTCAATTGTTGCTAAGCTTGAGTCAGCGAAATTTTTACCCTAGTATTGGTTTGAGGGATAAAACATCTAGTTCCAGATATGAATTAGAAACTAGTTTTATGGTAATGTTGTTGTGGTATGTTGATGTTAGAGAGCAGTGGTTCTACACTTCACCTTAAACCTTAGGTACCATCCCCACTTGTGGTTTGATATTAGTTTTGGTTCTTCGTCATGATCATAGTTTTCGCTTTTGGTGCTGGTTGCCTCAAGCCCTCGGCGGCTTTAATAATTAATAGCTACATTTAGTTTAGAAATGACATACAGTAGGCCTCATAATATAGTAGGTTGACTACAGAACTTGAGCATCTGATGTGCTTATCTTCTGCACTTATTTTACGCATTGGACTTTGAGATTCATAAGAGTAGGCGCAACAGTTGATACTGTCCCATTTCTGTAGAGATATAAAACATGGTGATCATGGTCTAGAATATGTGCAACATAGATGATGCTTTGATATCTTAAATTTTTGCCGTGACGTTAACCTATATTGAACTTTAGCCTTGTCCATTCCTATGATTAGATATCTAGTATCTGCTCCAGGCACTTCCTAGATGAAAAAAAAAGTGTATATATAGCATATATTAAAGGAGTGCGGCTGAAAGTTGACATTTTCTATGGAATGTATAGATGAGTTGGCTTTAAGTATTATTTAACTACTACTAGGGGAATAGAGCGTCAGAGAGGAAAGTGGGAAATGGTTGAATCATGTTGTTGCTTGTGTCCCTGTAATGTTTTGCCAACTGAAAGGTAGCTTCAATGTCTTTCAATTTTGACCAATTTTAGTGATTTATCCCCTTGGTGTTTTGAGGCAACGAGGCATGACTGATGAATAATAGTTATTGTACTTGTATTGGCAAAACAGGTGCTATGGGCTTGCTTTGACAGGCTAGAACTTGGTCCATCTAGCTTCAAGCGTGTCCTGTTGCTTGGTTATACAAATGGTTTCCAAGTCCTGGATGTTGATGATGCCTCCAGTGTTAGTGAATTGGTTTCGAGGCGTGATGACCCATGTACATTTCTGCAAATACAGCCTTACCCTGCACAGTGCGAAGGTTGTGAAGGATTCAGGACATCACATCCTTTACTATTGGTTGCAGCAGGAGATGAAATAAAAGGCCAAGACCCCCTTCCGAGGAGGAGAGATGGATTTGCTGAACCCCAAAATGGGAATATTGTCAATTCGCCAACTGCTGTTCGTTTTTATTCATTGAGGTCTCACAACTATGTTCATATCCTGAGGTTTCGTTCTGCTGTCTACACTGTTCGGTGCAGTCCCCGCATAGTTGCTGTGGGGCTTGCTTCTCAAGTAAGCTGTAGTTTGGACTTGGATTTATCTTTAGTCTATCAATTTACAGAATTTTCTGTAACTGTAATATTATTATTCATCACTTTTTGGACTGTTTCCTGCAAAGTGTACTTGAATGCTTCATAAACATTAAAAAAAAGGCAGTGCTGTCTGTTTTTTACTTAAATAATTCTTGACACGGGAAAAAAAAAACTTAATGCAACTGCTGCTTACCTGAAAGGTCTTACAATTTGTAGCACAATTGAAAATTGGACCCTTCTTTTATTAAATGGTTTCATATGAGAGCGTCCAGTATGTCTTATATAAGTAAAAAATAAAAATTCAACAGCATCCAATATGTAGAAGTTGCAAAGACAAATACATTATGGCCAAGTTGTGTTCTGTGCAGTGACTATCTTCTGTTTCTGTGTCTTGTTATTCCTGGAGGGAGCTCTTTTAGTTACTTTTCTGTATGTCATAGTATCTTCTAGGAAAAGTAGCGTAAGAGGACAGAAAGGAACATAAACAGATGCAGTTTGATTAACAGCTTTTGTATACACATGCAGATTTATTGCTTTGACGCTCTCACTCTGGAGAGTAAATTCAGTGTTTTGACTTTCCCTGTGCCTCAAATGGTTGGCCAAGCAATGGTCGGTATAAACATTGGTTATGGTCCCATGGATGTTGGCCCTAGGTGGTTAGCCTATGCTTCTAATAACCCTTTATTGACAAACACAGGGCGACTAAGTCCTCAAAGTCTGACTCCCTCTCCGGGTGTAAGCCCTTCAACTTCACCTAGCGGTGGAAGTTTGGTGGCTAGATATGCTATGGAGTCAAGCAAGCACTTGGCCACAGGGCTGATTAATCTTGGTGACATGGGCTACAAGACGTTGTCCAAGTACTGTCAGGAACTTCTTCCTGATGGTTCAAGTTCTCCGGTAACTACCAGTGCTGGCTGGAAAGTTAATAAGGCTTCAGCAAACGCACCGGAGGCGGATACTGCTGGGATGGTGAGTTCAATTTATCATGCTTTCTTGGCAGAACAACACAATCTCACATTTCCTTATGCTTTGGCTTGTTGTTTAGTGGGTTTCAATGTCTGTGCTGATGATTGCAGGTCATTGTCAAAGATTTTGTTTCCAGAGCTGTCATAGCACACTTTAGGGCTCATACAAGTCCAATCTCTGCTCTTTGTTTTGATCCGAGCGGGACTCTTCTGGTGACTGCATCAATACATGGTAACAATATAAATATCTTCCGGATTATGCCATCATCCTCGCCAAATGGCTCTGGAAGTCAGAGCTACAGTTGGACTTCTTCACACGTGCATTTGTACAAACTTCATCGTGGCATCACATCAGCAGTATGCTCAGAGTTCTCTCTTCCCTCAGTTCTCTGTCAATATTTTAGTCAGTGTTCCTCTTGATGTCCCTCCCACGTTAACTTATAGTTTATGTTTCGCAGGTTATTCAAGATATTTGTTTTAGCCCATATAGCCAATGGGTTGCTATAATTTCATCCAAAGGCACTTGCCATATTTATGTTCTGTCCCCTTTTGGCGGGGAGTGTGGGCTTCAAGTTCAAAACTCTCATCTTGATGGGCCAACCCTTGTACCTGTCATATCTTTACCGTGGTGGTCAACTTCATCTTACACTGTGAATAAGCATTCTCTTTCTGCTCCTCCGCCACCTCCAGTCACCCTTTCTGTGGTTAGTAGAATAAGAACTGGTAACTCTGGATGGCTTAGCACAGTCAGCAATGCTGCTTCTTCTGCAGCTGGAATGGTCTCCTTGCCGCCTTCTGCTGTCTCTGCTGTTTTCCATTGTTCGATGCTGAATGGCTTGCAGCCTGGACGCTTAAATGCCCTGGAGCACCTTTTGGTCTATTCTCCTTCTGGTCATCTTATCCAGTATGAACTTTTCCCATCAATGGGGGTGGAAACAACTGATACCACTTCAAGAACTGGATCTGGCTCGCTGGCGCAAATTCAGGATGAGGACTTGCGGGTGAAATCCGAACCCATTCGATGGTGGGATGTTTGCCGAAGGGAAGACTGGCCAGAAAGAGAGGAGTGCATCAAGGGGATTACTTTTGGTAGAAAAGATCCTTCAGGAATGGTCGTGGAGACTTCTGACTGTGAAGAATATAGTAATGGGGGAGAAGAAGACAAACTGCATGAAAGATCCACCTTCTATCTGTCCAATGCTGAGGTGCAGATGAACTATGGCAGAATTCCAATTTGGCAAAATTCCAAGGTACCTCTGTTTTGATTTTAATGAGTTAGGTGTACTATGTTTGCTTATTCCCAGGGTTTCCTACTTGAGTTTTTGCTTATCCTGATGATTTTACTATCTGCCTGCTAGATACATTTCTTTGCCATGAATACTGTGCTACCTGACCAGATAAAGTCTTCTGATGATGGTTTCGGTGGAGAAATTGAAATTGAAAAGGTTTCTCATCTTGAGATAGAAATAAAGCGGAAGGATTTGTTACCTGTTTTTGAGCACTTCCACAAATTGCATCCTGATTGGAGCCACAGGTACAAAAGCTACCTGGAATTTTTTGCCAAAGTTTTTCTGACATGGTGGCTGTTATTGGTATTCTTGTCACGCATTTTAAACTTTGTTATTGAACTCCCTTTATTAGCTGTATATTAGCACAAGCTTGCTGTCATATTGGTATCAACAACGTGCTAGTCGTAAATAGACTTCACAGATAGATCCTAGTTGGTCTTAATTTGTTGTCTGTAGTATCTTGGCTTTTTTTTTCGTGTGGATTTCTATCGTGAATATCTGTGTCCAATAGTTTGTTAATAGTACTTCTGGGCTTGCAGTATGGAACATTAATTCAATGAGCAAGGTGCAGGGCTCTTCTACAGTGCTACGCTTCACCAAGATTATGTTTTCCGTATTTTCAATATCATTATTCCAGAGAACTTAATTTTCTATGACATGTGTAGGCTCTATCTTATATACAGGATGCATGTTATTTTTCTGTCCAATTTTAAAATTTTTAGATTTTCGTAGATCTTGTAACTCGAAAAGAAAGCAGTTTAGGAAAAGGATAAATAGAGATTGACTAATTGGTGCTCTTTGGCTATGTCCTATGTGATACTCAGATTTGGGTATTACGGTTTGACACTTAAATGAATGCAGGACACATTCAGTTTCAGGAAGTGGCTAAACACATTTCTTAATTCTGAAATAAGAGGAGTTTTCCCTGTCCAGTTTCCATCAGTTTGTATGCACATGTACTGTGGATTATGTATTGAAAATCAGAGAGGAGATTCCATCCGACCTTCCTCGAGAGACTTAGATTCTGATTGGGGGCAGAGTACTTGAGGGTTACCCTCATTTTCCCCTCCGCCTTAACTTACCTACTAAAAAATATGTATTATATTTGATGACCGAAATCCTTGTGCTCTTTTACTATTCATTGTTGTGCTCTTTTACTATTCGTTATTCAAATTTTGTTGTGCAGTTGTGCTCTTTGATTATCATCATTTTTAAATGTGTTATTTGTTTATGTAGGAGTTCAATTGGGGGAAAATATCCTTCCTCCATATCTGAAATTCATTTTGCTGATCAAAAGCACCCATCTGGTACTATTGTCTACCCTCAGCCAGATCACAACTCCCAGTTCGGTAAGAGAGTTATTATGGTAATTTTGTTGCCTTTATACCCTACTGTAGTCTAAATGCCCTCTGCACTTCCATCAGGGTCCTCTGTTCCAACTGCACATATGGTCAAGTCTTATCTAGGCGTCACTCAGAATACAACCATGAAAGATGGGTTGAAAGCGTCTTCAACCTATCCTCCACATCTACTGACCCAAAATTCGTTCAAAGCTGACAATTCCTCGATGGAGATCTCTCCACCCGCGAACAGTTGCCTTGTAAATAGTCCATCCTCCTTAAAGAATGCCTCACTATCAACTGAAAGAGCTAGTCCAAAGGAAGTCCGATCATCAAACAGTGTTGGAACCAGTGAAGCTTCAAACGTTAGTTCTAACCGTTCTGATTTTAGTATGAACGTTGTTGATGAGGGCTCTGCCCAAGACCCGCCAGATTTTGGGGTTTTTTTCCAAGAGGAATATTGTAAAGCTGCACCTCTTGATGAAAGCAACGAGATGTCTGAAGTTGTAACTGATGTAGATAGTAGCAGCAGCCCCCGCGAGAAAGAGAAGTCTGAAGAAGATGGTGAGAATGATGATTTGCTTGGAGGTGTTTTCGCCTTTTCGGAAGAAGGTATGAGCTTCTAGCTTCGTTTACTTTGACCTGCGAAGCTTTGGACTTTATTCATTTTTACTATTTGAAATATCCACTTGCCTTTGCTCATGCTCCTTTTGATGCCGCTTGATCTGATGTGCTGTATTGTCTTTGTAAAGCATGTTGATATAGATGAAACTTCATCTTGGATCTGTTAAAGAGAACCTCTATGCTAGTCCTAACCTGGTTCACGGTAGTGACATACAGCTTGACATGATATGCTTTCTCAGATGTTTGCAAGTCCATTAATTCATGATTTAGACTTTTTTTTTTTTTAATATACTGAGTGAGCTAGTAGCTTAAAAGATGATATTTTGGTCCATGGCGTCCACGTCAATCCAGCTGTTCTCAGTGTTTTCTTTCCCGGTCGTTCACTTCAATCACCCATGTTAGATACTTGACATTCCCACATGGATATAGAAACTTGGACACTACAGTTTAGGCCAAAACGTGTGCGTAGTTTTCTGGAAATGATTGAGCCCAATTTACTGATACTTGTAGCCAAGTCCCAAGTACCATTAGATTTTGTGTGTATGCATTGACAGCAGTCAGCGGCCTTATAACGTGGCAGCCTACTGAGTGCATCTGGTGGTTTACAGTGTAATTGATGTCAGCCTCTAGCATTGATGTATTTATCTTCCAGTGTCTTCATTTTAAAACCACAGCGTATGTTTTTTTTTTCATTCTCAAGTTTGCTATGATGTTGTTCACATTGACCTTCGGCTTGCTTCATTTATAGTTATCTTGGTTATTGTAATTGTTTGCTTGAGTAGGACGTACATTTTCAGAGGACTTGTTTGTTGTGACTTTCAGTCCATCTAATGATCTATGCCTCCTCTGTAGGATAACAAAGCGACCTTCTTCGACTCGATTTGCGCTGGACTTATAGTAGATATATGGTCAGAGAACAGCAAGAATCGAGGGTGGTTTTACTCCAGTAATTTCAGCTTTCCTCTTCATCGTAGCCATTCAAAATTGCTTCTGTTGACTGATTCACTCGGGGGGCGATGTAAATCTTTTTTCGTTTCTGCCATTGCTGCCAAATCAAGTGCTGCTGGTTTTCCATTCTTCTAGTTTACATGTACATGTTGTAGATTGAGCTAGTGAAGTGATTTCTGTGACCATATGTTCTTTTAATGCTCTGTAACACTAAATTCATCCAAGAAAAGAGAAAAAAATAGCAATAAGAAAGAAAAGGTGGGGAAAAAAAAATGAAAAATTGGACCATTAGTAGTTAGTGATGTACAGTACAGTATTGTCTCCCGTTTGGCAGTTGCCGTACTACCAACATTTCCCTTTTTTTATCAGGAAATTTTATTTTATTTCAGACAGTGAAATGTTGTATACCGGAACATATTTTATGTTGGCCTCCTTGTTTGGTAGGCAAACTTTCTTGTTCCTAAGTTCCTAACTTGTATGGTGTACAAATACCAGAAAAGTGACTTGCTTTTGCTGAAGAATTGCTTGCAGAACCTCAACTAGAACAAAGGTTGCAATTTGTAACCAATTTGTCCACGCAAAACTGTGGATTCGTATCTTTTTGTTGCAAGGGAAAGGAGATTAAGAGCCTTCATTTATAAGAGTGGGGCAATTCAATCATTGACACCTTACTTAATACAGTTGTTTTAGGCTAGCTTTGGACTTTTTCAGGTTACTTTTTTTTTTTTTGGTTCAAAGCTTAACAAATGAAGGAGATTTCAGACATATTAAAAATTTAAAAATTTAAAAACAAAAAGTAACTATCAAATTATAATCGTGAAGCAAATAGGCCCTTCCTAGTTCCTATGTAGTTTTACTGTTTTAGATTTGTTGAATTATATTTGTTGTATTTCTCAATTTTGTTTCCCAAAACTTATCAACAGATTCTTGTATGATATGGGAGTAACTAATATTTCTATGTTTCAGTTAGCTTTTATACGGAGTATGTTTTAAGAGTAACACACATAATACTGTTGCCGACCCTCTCTATACAAGACTATTTGAATCCTCATGAGTCATGAATTAACTCATTTATATCAACAGCTGTAGATATGATCAGAGTTGGGATTAGTCAGGACGCTACTGCGATTTAGGCATTTCCTCAAATATCCTCAAAACTGTAGAGACATTATAGTGAGAATGAGTTTCAATATATGTGTATTTCTCGTTGGTCACTTCAGGTCCTATGATCTTGAAGTTATCTAATCTACTCCCAAATTCAAACCTCAATTTGATAGCTAGAACTCTACAAATAGCTTCAAGTGGTATAATGAGCTATCCAATAAGTTATCCAACATATTTCTTGTTGTTTTAAACCTTGGATTTACATGTACTTGAAATGAGTATGGCGTTAAATGACACCATACCTTAAGACGGCTCCGCTAATAGTCGGAAGGCCATTTCTATGTCTGGAAGCAGTGGCGGAACTAGGGGAACTCAAGGGAGCCCCGCTCCCCGCCAACTTTTGGTATTT
>CAAKMY010035721.1:0-13702 GCA_901111285.1 Corrigiola litoralis
ATTATTAAATAAGAACTATAGATATAACATTTTCTGTAATATGAATATTTATAATATATTATAAAATTGTTTGAGGTTTAAGCAAACTTCATTACACAACACCTACTTTATTGAGGCTATTTAAGTCTCGCCACAAAATAGCCTCATCACAGTTAACCTGAAATGACCCGAATCAAATTCACACGATAATGACCCATCTGAAAATGACACGATCCAAAATATAACCAGGATTGCACAATTTATATTTGACACAATTATATATGAGTCAACTTTCCTAAAAGTTATACTAAATAGTTTGTTTAAATACTAAGTTTGATGCAATGAGTTAACACTCATTTTTTTATTTATACATAAGTTGGGACACGTAAATCCATGATTAAATCAAAGATAAATTGTCTAAATACATCTTAGTTGTAAGAATTCAACATGTTAATATTTTCGATTTACATAAAATCAAAACTTGATAAATTGAATAATAGCTAATAAGAATATTATAACAACTCAAAGTCTCACACCCAAATACTAAAATGGTTTGATTGCGACCCAAACCAAACTCAACCCGAAACATGACCAATTCAAAGTTGACCCAAAAAAACAACTGAACCGTTTTAAACCAAATCGGAATGACATGATTACCACAACAGCATGACTATATAATCACCGAACGAGTGGCTGAGTACATATTTATGAACCAGATTATTCATGTAGGATGAACAAATAAATTCGAAACACAAATAAGGCCCTATTCTTTTTGAGTGAATGGAGCTGGACTGAACTGAACTAAACTAAACGGAACGGAAGTGAACTGAACTTAACTAAAATGAACTGAACTGAACTAAATGGAGCTACACTAAACTGAATTGAATGGAATAAACTGAACTAAAATAAAATGGACCTGAAAATAAGTTGAAAAGAACATGGCCTAACTCCCTTACCTATTCAATTTAATTAAAGAAAAATTTAACGGGATTGATCCTAACTTTGCTTCTTCATCCATTATTAATCCCAACTTTGGACAATCGCAGATTAATCCCAGTTTTTGCCCTCTCATTCTATTATTGCACCCAACTTATATAAAAAAAAAAATCAAGTATAAGGCATTCTACATAGCATCAAAATTTTCTACTTGCATAATTTGGGATAAAAGTGACTTGAATAGAAAGGAAAAAACATATCGGTTGAAGTTGAGTTGACAATGGGTCGGGGCGGTCGGGTTTGAAATAAATAAAATTCTATCCAGTTTTGTATATCAAATTGTATGAAATAGTAAATACAATTAAACTAATTTAATAATCTAATAGTTAATATATAAAGTAGGGTATCAACCGGAGTTTCACAAAGACCCCATGTTGTAAGAACTTTTTTATTAGTTGTATTAAAGTAGATAATTATCATATATGATGTTTTAAGTACTCTTTTATTAATTGTATTAAAGTAGATAATTATCATATATGAGTTGTCGGTACAGATCCTAATGTTTTAAGGGAGGAGAGAGACCCAATGTTGTAAGGACCCTTTTATTAGTTTAATTAAAAGAGATAATTATGATATATGAGTTGTCGGACTTTCATAAAAATCCTTATGTTTTAAGGAGTCTTTTATCATCATATAATAAGTTAAGATATTTGTTATGTGTCACCATATGTATGACTACATATATTAAAAAATTCTAATACTTATACTATTAAATTCGTCTCGAAATATATTTCAATATAAGATCCACATGTAGTATGTTTTCACATCGGGTTTAGATTAGAGTCATTCGTATCGAGTATTCACGCCGGGTTTAGATTAGAATCATTCCTATCGGGCATTTATGTCGGGTTTATAATAAGGTCATTCGCATCGGGTATTCACATAGGGTAGATTAGGGTCATTCGTATTGGATTTTCACCTTTTCTAAATTTTTTAGATTTTGGTAGTTAATCTATATGTAGTATGTTTTCACATCGGGCTTAAATTAAGGTCATTCGTATCGAGTATTCACGCCGGGTTTAGATTAGGATCATTCATATCTGTTATTCATGTCGGGTTTAAAATAAGGTCATTCGTATCGAGGATTCATATTGGGTTTAGATTAGGGTCATTCGTATCGGGTTTTTGCTAAATTTTTCTGAATTTGGTAATTCGCCGGCCATGCATACTAGTACAATCTAAAACAAAGTTCGGTGGAAAAATATACAATAACGAATATTAGGGTGATATTTAAAATGACAATTTTTTTTTTCCGATAAATTGGGTGCAATAATAGGAGGGGTCAAAAGTTGTGATTAATTTGAAGAGGCAAATTTGGGATTAATCCCGTTACAATTACAAAAGTTATCCATCAGTGCATCATTGAATAAATCATCAATACAAACAAGGTAAATCGGGTATACTTAGATATCCTAGTTAACTAACAACACAGATCCAGACAACCTGTGCAGACTTCATGTTCTTGCAACTCTGCATTTACTTTTCCGATGAGTTAGGTCCCCTCTTCTTGCCGAATCCGACAACTGCAGGCAACAGTAAGACGATTCATAGATTTATACTTGGTTAATGCTAAGTAGAAAAAAGTATTAGGATCTAGCGCAAGCGAAATAGTATAGCAGGAAAAGAACAGGTTTTGAAGATTTTGTGAGAAAATAATGCAAAACAAGGATAACTGCACAACATCATGTTCAGCAGTTGCACAGATAAGTTGCAGTTCTCTCACAGCAATTCAAATGTCCAACAAAAAACTAAAATTCAAAGCTGCTGACTTATCAGCAACAATGACTGCTCAGTAACACACGAAAACATAGTTTCCTTTCACATTTTCAGTTTAATTACAGTGACATTTTAAGTTTAATACCGTGCCATCTTAAGTATGCCTTAAAGTAACTTATCACTCAATCCCTTTATGAGAGTTGTCTCCAAAGCCTCGCTTTGTTACTTCTTGTATCTTCATCGGTTCGTCCTCAATTGATGTCTCACAATTAGCCTAAAGGTATAGATCCTATCACGCCACACATATTGGCCAATAACAAAGAACAAACTACTCTTTAGGGGCATATGTCATGACGCAAGATACATGCCAGAAGTACTCATCTGATTCCCTTATAAAGAAGTTTGCATATGTGAAAACAAATTTGCCCATCCTATCCATTTGGTTCCCTCTTCTTTCTATTACCTCTACTGCCAAAAGGTAAACAAAATTTGGGAATATATAATAGTACTGGTTGGCAGTCTCCAAATACAAGGGAGGAAATTTTTGCATAAAAAAAATACCTTTCACACATGCCGAATTGCCGGTAGACCTTCAAAGCAGGCATAACAAAACTAATGCAAATATTTACATACCTAATTTGGCTTCAATTAATCATGCACATATATTAGACTATAAACCTTCAAAATTACTGTCTGACATCTGCAGCTGCAAAGTTCGATACACAACTCCTTACAATAACCTTCGCAGTCCCAAAACCCAAAGTATTCAACACAACTTTAAACCAAGTTCCCCAGTTACATGCAAAAATTCATCAAAGCCCTCTAATTAGTAAATAAAAAAACACTGAATTTACATTGATCCAACGGTTTTGTCTCCTCCATTGCAGTCTAATCTACTATCTCATCTAACACTCATCCACCCCCCCCCCCTCTAAACAAAACAAAAAGACCTCCAAGGAACATAACTTCCAAATGCAATCACAATAACTAGTTCAAGAAGTACAAATATCTCCATCTATTTTATATTGTAACAACAAAAGCATTATGACTCCCAAAAATTACAGGAAAGAGTACTTAAATATAAGCCGATACATAGAAATGTTTTTATGATCACCACATCTGCATTTCGAGGTTGTATTGGCCACAACTGCAATTTAACCGATACAGCCACAGCTGCGACCCCAGATTCAACACCCTAATGCACGATATCTGCACAACCTTACCCATTACTAAACAACTAGTTTCCCATACATCACAGCATTTATCAACTGGGTCTAATTATAAAGTCTAATCATCGGCCGGTAAATAAAATATTTTAAGGTCACCACCTACACATTTTAAGGTAGAATTGCCTACAGCCGCGATTAAAATGATGACGGCCGCACCCGCAATCGCAGCCAAATCCAAGATTTAATACCCATATACACTCATCTACACAAACTTACCCCTCAATAAACAGGTTGTTTCGCATAAATCACAGCAGATTCCAACTGGGCCTAAGATCAACTCCAATTATCACCAATTCATCAAACATTAAAACCTAACTAATCAGCTCACTTCGCTAAAAACCCGAACCTACTTACCAACTAAAAATACCAAAAACTAGAACAAAATTAACCACTTACCCAAAAACAAATATAATTCAACAACAACACACCACCATAGTAACTACAAAATGAAATAAAATTAAGAGTTGGGTTAGTTACCGGCGGTGACGAAACGGCGGTTGTACTGCATACGCTTGTGAGCGCGTCCACGTGGCTTCTTCTTCTTGTCTTGCTTTGCCACCTTGGGTGTCTGTCCCCTCACCTTACCCGCACGTGCCAATGATCCGTGCACCTTTCCTGTTATCACCCATCACATTAATCAACATCACCACATCATATCATATTATTATTATTATGCATAAAAATGAGGTTTTATGATAGAAAAAAAAATTACCCATGATTTGTTGATGTTGTTGGTCTGTGCTAAAGTGCTGTTGTGTGGGAATGTTGTGGGTTAGGGTTTCTAGGGTTTGGGTTTTGTTTTGTTTAGAAGGTTTTAAGGTCAGTTGGGAAAATGTTGGGGTTTAGGAATGTTGGGCCAATAAAAGTAGGGTTTTAGTGAGGGGAGATTATTGGACTGGATTGAAGTATTTGAGTTTTGTAATGGTACTTCTTGGCCCATTTGTAAGATTTTGTATTTTATATTCAATAGTTTATTAAGTTATAATGTTGAATTATATTTTTTTAATTTTTAACTTTCGTCGTTTTATTTAGTGTGGATTCGAGCATGGTGAGATCATTAGGGCGGCAAAGCTCTCCCTTTGAATTTCAGCACTGTTGCATTCCTAGGGTCTCAAACCTAATGTCTAGGTTATTTACTCAAAAATTGTGTTACTTTGGGCTTATATCTGATCGAAATCGCAATATAGTAGTATGTTTTCTACAATAAACTGATTACTTTTGGTGAGATTTTGGGTTGAATCGGGTTTTGGGTCGGGTTTGGTTCATTATGAATTTCATATATATTTTTTTATCATATCGAGTTTCAATTATGCATTAGTTTATTTTGTTTGATTTTGAGTTATTGTTTCCTTGTGAGGGTTGGGTTAGTTTCCAGCGGTTCAATTCCGTTTTCTTAGGTTGATTTTGCCAACTCCATTAGCAAATAATTGGATAGATTAAGATATGGTCATATAGATTTGAGGAGAGTAAGAGAGGTTGGAAATATAGTGGTGGAATGAAGGATAGATGGTATGAAAGAGTAAAAGATTGACATGTAATGAATATGGTGAAGGTGGTTGAAATCGAGTGAGTTTGCGGTCATGGTGGCGATGTTATGGTGGTATTGTAGGAGGAACGAAGTGGTGGCAGCTATTAGTTCAATTTCATGGTTGATAAGAGGAAGAAAAAGGAATATATATGCGGAGAGAAAACATACTACTTGCCCTTAAACCTTTAACATGGGGTATTGAAGGTCATTTCAAAGCCACCAAAGAAAAAGACCGCCACTAGAGAGAAAACATATTGAAGGAAAAAGGGGAAAATCAAATACATTAACATAATCCATTACTAGATGCAATAGTGAATTATTTTCGTGATAAAATAAAAAAAACTTCGGATTATAATTGTATAAGTGAAGAGAGTACGTGAATTACTAGCCGGTGAAGATGATCAAAATGTTAGATAATTTTTGTTAGATTTTCCTATTATATATAATTAACCTAATAAAAAAGTCTGATATGAAATCGTCTTATATTAAGTTAATTAGAATAAAACGGTCTTAATGTGGCCATGCCATTCATTGCATGAAGTAGATAATCTTTATTACATTATTGATGAAATTGATTAATTTACCTTAATTAGTGTCTATGTCTAACTTTGTGTTAACATTAGACTACCTCTTTCCAGAAAGCCTTAGGAGAGACAGTCTACTTATATGTTAAAAGTAGACGAATTCATGCTGGTTCAATAAAAACATATGAATCTATAACTTGGATTGAACCAATACGTCTATATGAAGTGAAATAAATTTAGCTTATACGGAGTATATAACAAGTTGGTCTACTTTTATGATAAGACGATCTTTTTTAATAATTCGTTATCTCTTTTAAGCATTTGTGTAACCAGATTTTAATATCAACAAGATCTCACAGTTAGTATACACGAAACTTAACTTTAAAAATAAAACACATATACAAGATTCCTACATGTGCTTCTGCTCAAGTTCAAGTTGATGAGTAGTTTGTTAGACTCACTAACAAAACCCAAAGCCGAGAGTATTTGTAGATATAACGTTAGCCATTTGATTATAAAAGAAAATATGATTTGAAACTTTAATAAGTATTCAAGTTCAAGTATAAATTATAACTTTATGTTACAATAGAGGGTCCAAATAATGACTTCGAATGTAATCTGTATGAGACTATGAGTGTATGAGTGTATGACTGTATGATAGTTGTGTTACTGAAGAAGTGAACGTATTATGAAAGCACAATGCATGACATATGAAAGCACGTACATAATTCCAAAAAAAAGAAAGCACGTACATGCTCCATTAAATAAAGTTATGAAGTTGAACATCAACTCCAAAGCTCCTAATAAATCTAGCCGTGGAGCCCGGCGGACCTTAAGCACCAACTACACCTGCCCCTTCCTTAAATACTACCTTAACTTTCACACACTTTTTTCCTCACTTTCACCAAAACTCATTCCTCACCTCCTCAAAGTCACACTAGTTCTCACGTACTCCCACACGTTCACCAACCTTTTCTTTCTCATGATTTTATGTCATCAACAATTCTAAACCCACCAGAATCAGTCACCACTAATAGTGTAGGCCTTGGTTATGGCATTGCCATTACAGTTAGCATCCTAGTCCTCATTTCAACCATCATGCTTGCCTCCTACGCATGCATCCGAATCAAGTCTGGCGGAGGCGGCAACCGCCTCCGCGATGTCGACAACATCGAAGACGGGGATGTCAGTGGCGAGGGAAGGCAGCAGCAGCCCAATGCAACTCACAGGCCCACTGTCATTGGCCTGCCAGGCCCAATGCTAGTGAAGGTGTGCTGGGACATGCAGCCTAAGAAGGGAGCCTCATTTCCTGAGGTAGTGTTGGGAGAGAGCAAGAGGTTGCCTAAGCCCAATAATGGCCCATGTTCGATCTGTTTATCAGAGTACAAGCCCAAAGAGATTATAAGGTGCATGCCTGATTGTAATCATTGTTTCCATGTTAGCTGCATTGATCAGTGGCTACGTATGAACCCAACGTGCCCTCTTTGCAGAAGCTCGCCGGCACCGTCTGTCGGTCCCACCCCCGTCGGAACACCGTTGTCGGAGCTGGTACCTCTGGCTTTTCATCCTAGATGATTATCATATAATTCGTATACAAAGATTATTTTATCTATTTTTTGCAATTTTTTGGGACTACATATATCATATTCTAGACTTCTTGGTAGGTAGATAAACATGCAAAATGTATTGTAGTTCCTTCATTGTTGCGCCTATTTAACGTTCGTGTCCCGTAATGTAGGGACCAAAATCCTATATTTCAGTAAGTAAATAGAACTAAGCTTCTGTTTCTAGCGTTCTTTAATTTGTATAAAAATGACAGATAGTATACGCATCCTTCATTCCTGTGAGGGTTATTGCGTTGCTAATTTACTATGAATCATTGAAACTAAGCACGTCAGTATAATTCTCTAAATTACGTCATGAGCATCTTTAAGAAAAAATAGAGTAACTTATGTTGCAGAGATTAAGAGTCATTTAACTTGTTAAACGCCAAGAAACTATGCTCAAGGCAAATAAAAGTTCAAGAACACAAAGACGAAGCAAAATAAAAGGGAAAGAAAAAGAAGAAACAAAATTAACACCTATATTACTCTCAGCTAGATTATCGGTGTTCACTACTTTTCTTTTTATTTTACAAAGCGTAAGGAATAAAGAAACATTAAACATTCCCGAATTGGATGTCCTTTCCTTCTGCAAATTATGCCATAGCGAGAGCTTGATTACACTGATCAGATGGTCCAACAAGTACCCATAAAAAGTCCGTTGCTTATATCATAAGTAGTACTTGTAAATGTGCCATCAATCCACCATCACTTGGTGCAGCCACCATAATTGGCATAGTCGGTGGATTTGTGACATTTATTGAGATCTGTTTTCTGTCCATTCAGGGGATCCTCGTTCGGCAGCCTTGGATAGTTGGATTGCATATCTGCATTTATGTTTGGGTCATACTAAATTCAAGTGGTCAGTTTGTGTTGCCGCAACAAGTGCTTCCTACACTTTAAATAGTTTTATTGTTTTTAAAGAAGATTTTCTTATCTTTCAAGAAGCTCTCGTTAGCCTTACCATCTATTAATATATGAATAAAAAGTACAGAATTATACTTTTATGATAGTATTACAAAAGTTAATTAACAGTTTTCTCCGGAGTATTGAGTTCACCTTAAAATCTCGTAATAAGAACTAGTGATGATGATATATAACAACAATAAAAGTTCCTTATGACTTTTATGGCTCATCTACATTTCGAAAGCTAATAAATACTTCATACATAATTGTCTTAGGATCAATACTCAAATTTTTTGCCTTGTACGAGACTCTGCTAGGTGAGAGTTCTTGGGTCTTCTTGGCATGGATCATGTTATTTTGCTTACGAACAACTTATTCTACAAAGTTATGGTGGATTGCACGCTATACAAGTTACTATATTTATTACTCGATACATAAGTTTTCTTTATTTGTTTTCTTTTGGCTTTAACGAAATAGGAAGGGTAAAGTCTTTGCATTCTTGATGGAAAAGGAATGCTCGTAAAACTTTAATTAATTTCCTCTTGTGTGTGTGTATCAGTGTTGTGTGTTTTTTATTACGGGAGCTCAAGCAAGTCTTCACGTCGCAAGAGCTCAAACGAGCAAGACTTTTGACCAAGTGGATACGACTTAATATATTCATGTCCATGAAAATTAGTGCCTTCATGAATCATGACACCTTTAGATATTAGTTTTGTTAGAGACTTAAAGAGTGTCGTAACTTCTCAGACTTGAGAGAGTCGTAGCTCACGCTTAATTGGAAAGTATTTGCATCTACATGGTCAATACACAGTGATTTTTTATTAACAATCATTAACCATAAATAAATGTGGTTTTCTATATGTAGAAAAGAAAAAGACAATTAAGACAATTAGTAATCTTTGATAGGCAACATGCGTGAGGTGTGAAGCGATCTCTACTAAACGAAACCACTTTTAGTGGAAATAAGACTTGTACATTGTACCCAAAAAAAACTTGTATATAGCTATCAAATTATCCCAATATACCATTGTATAAATAGAAATAGCTAGCGCGTCAAATAGAAGTACATTAGCATCAAATTTAGACCAAATACAAATACGGATACAAGACGAAAATCACTTCATAATTTAAAACCAGAACCTTGGAATTTTTCCTCCATGATCTTCTCAAACCTTTGAACCAAACAAGGACTCAAGTAATTAACCCAATCACCAACCTCCCCTTTCCTAAAAAACCACTTATTCTCGATGAAAGAATACACCCTCCCACTCTTATTAGCCTCCACTTCTTTCAACCTCTCAATACTACACAACTTTATAATATCATCAATCACACCTCCACTTTCTTCATCTTTAGAAAAAGGACACCCCACAAACTCGCCCAATCTCTTCAACTCACCCTTAGGGTCAACCTTCAAATCCTCATACTTGACAAAAATGACCTTCTTTTTCCTCTCCAAGCTCTCCTTCCAGTACCCAAACACATGATCCTCAAAGGGGCCAAATGGAAACTTCCCCTCACAAAACTTGCCAAAGTATTCCTCGATCATATCAGCCTTCACACACTCATTTTCATCGTAGTTCAAGTAGAACAACCATGATGATATAAAAGTGTCAAAAGGGTTCCTACATATGTATATGATCTTGCACTTAGTGTCCTTAACTGAGGTTGGTAGTGACTGAAAAGGTAGGTGTGTTCCCAAAAGTCTAGGAGACTTGAGGTTAGTAAGATCAGTAGAGTTACTAGGGTTTGCGTATATTATGGACTCTAGCTGTGGGATGAGTTCATGGGGGTTGTGTTGAAGTAAAGGGCTTTGAGAAGTAGGGTGTTTTGACCTGTTGAAAGTGGAGTAAAGGAGGGCTTTGAGCCAAGTTGTGCCTGTTTTAGGGACACTAGCTATAAAGATGTCGGTGTCTTGAGCTTGGAAGTGGTTTTGGCATGCGATGGTGGAGTCTAGGATTATGTTCCAGCAATCTTGGTAAAGGTACATGGGATATGAATTGAACCATAGTTCTTTTGGGAGGGATGATTTTAGTTGTTGGAGGTCTTCTTCGGTGTAAGATGGGTTGGTGGCTGTGGAGTTCATTGGAAATATGATGTGGTCTTAATTCTTACGGTAGGATTGTGTGGTCAGGCATAGACTCATAAAGCATAGAGCCAAACTGCAGTACTACTAGTCAAGAGGGGCGGATTAAGAGATTTATAAAAATTAGTAGAAAATGAAAAGTTATAGTGATATTGGTAAAATTAATATTCATTTAAATCTTGGATCCTCCATACTTATCGATCAAAACATTCGTATAAACGATGCCAGGCGTTTGACATGATTTTACATTATCTTACAAAGATTAAAAGGTTAGAAATTAGGCTTCTAGTGAAGAGATTTAAGGTTTGCTAGCTTCATGTTTGTACACTATTCTCACACCAGAAAAAAGAACAAAAAAAATTGACATCCCCAAATATTTGTGTTAGTAAAATATGTTCGAGTCTTTATATAAAAGAAAAAAAATGATTTAATAATCTGAAGTATATGTTTTTAATTGAAAGAGTCGGGCTTTTTACTCTATATGTGCCTTCATAAATTATAATAAGAGACGATATATGATTATGTGAATATGAAAATAAAACCAGTCAAAAATTGTGGTAAATTGATCATATTTTTATAAACACGGTTAAAAAGTAGTCATTTTATTACAATATTATGTTAACTTAAACGTTAAAACTAGATACGTCTTCTTGTGTTCCTGTCATAAGAAAAAACAAATATTACTCGACTTCTCCCAATTGCAGTATTATAAAGTCGTTGTCAATAAATTAAAGTTTACTAACAAGCTTCAGCGTTAATCTAGCCAAGTACAATTAATTCAACAGATCACAGGACAAACCTCCAAATATAATACTAAACCTTTGTTAATCACGTCAATTAATGGTCTAACTCATTGCTATACATATTCTTCGCTTAGTTTCCAGTTAGTTTATCTGCTAAAAATTGGATAATATGGCTTCATTTCAATGGGCAAATGATGTCAACCCTGTAACACTTGCACCAAATTTCATCGTACCAAATGAAAATAAGCCAAATCTTACAAACGTTTCCCACTTGGATTCGGTTCCAATTATTGATATGAACCTACATGATGAAGTCCTTGTACAAGAAATATCAAGAGCTTGTCAAGAGTTTGGTTTTTTTCAACTCATTAACCATAATGTTTCAAAGGAGTTGTGCCATAGTGTACTAAATGTTATCACAGAGTTTTTCCATTTACCACACGAAGAAAAGACTCATTTGGTCTCAACAGAGCATATGGAAGATGGAAAATTTTTCAAGTATTATATCAAGGATCAAGAGACTAAGGAGAAGATTTTCATGTGGGGTGAAGCCTTCTTCCACACCTGGCATCCAGTTGATGCTAGTTACATCCACAATTTGCCTGAGGGCCAACCTCATTATAGGTATATACTTCGTATTCCTTAACTCTTAGTTTTTCTAATGAAGTTGAGAATTGTAACTTTCATAGCACAAAGCCTACAAAGAGGAAAATGGAATATCAGAGCAGTCATCCATACAAACAATCCACAAACGTTATTATTCGGTTCCTACAGGACCTTTGTTGAGTCACGTAACTAGTGTAAATGATCCCATTCTTAAGTAAACAACAGATAGTGGCTACTAGCTAACATGCCCAAAAATGTGTACTCTTTAATGGTTGTTATTTATTCGACAACAACCTATCTAATCCACTTCAGATGAATGTTAAATCTGATCTGTAATATACTTGACTCTTGAAGTGTACTGATGTTTGTTTTCTGCGATTAAAGCACGGTAGTCAGGTAGTGGAACAGGTAGAAAGACCCCCACATAGTCTCACTGAATACTCACGAGTATAGAAATCTCCCCTTTATCGCACCCATTTCCTTCTCTAGTGTAGTATTAAGTGACCTTACAACCTTTATAATTGTGTTATCAAGTCCCTCTACGTTTTCGTCAAGGATCTACTTCTATTGGAGCATTTGTACCTCCACATGATCAGTTCCTTAGAGCATACGGGAAAAAGAAAGAAAAGTTTGAAAGAACAGGAAACTTATGCGATTGAATACTAGCTATCAGCTTATAGTAGTTACCAGAATATGCAACAGGAACATGATTGTATATTTGTATATATATATGGACTATGGAATACAATATACAGTTATCTCAACTGTTTTTATATTAAGAACATATATTAGGAATCACATAACATTCTTATGACTTGTTAATATATAGGGAAGTCGTCGCTGCATATGTCAACGGGGTTGGATCTCTAATAACTCGAGTTTTGAGCTTAATCTCCAAAGGACTTGGGTTACACAAAGATTATTTACTAAAAAGGTTAGGAGATAGCCCTATATGTACAGCACAAGCAAACTACTATCCCCCATGCCCGGAGCCTGAGCTCACCCTAGGATTGCGAGACCATACAGACTTCAGCATCTTAACAGTGCTGCTACAAGAGGAAGGAGTCACAGGCCTCCAAGTGTCCAAAGACGGAAAATGGGTAGCAGTTGATCCTGTTCCTGGTGCTCTAGTTGTCAATGTGGCTGATCAATTGCAGGTTCTAAGCAATGATAGGTACAAGAGTGTACGTCATAGGGCCGTGACAAATGACTCAAAGAAGCGAGTTTCATTTGCCATGTTCGTTGGCCCTAACGTGCATGACACAGTCAGCCCCATTGAGGAATTGGTTGATGAACATCACCCTCCCCTGTATCGGAAGTACACTTTCGGCGAGTTCATCAAAGAGTTTCGAAAGCAAGAAGGAAATACAAGGATGGTCAAAGAAGTTTTCAGAATTTGTCATTGACGAAAGGATTCAAGATAAAGGGAATTGGTTCAGTACTAGTCATGGCAAATTTGTCTCCGAAATTGTTTTCTTTTATAGCAGTGAATAAGTTTCAGAAATTCCTCATATTGGATAATAGAACTATTAAGTTGGTCTTGCATATATATATGCTCTTACTTGCAGAAGATGTTAGCTATACAATTAGGGCCTACATGTTTCATACTATGTGAATAGAGATCCTAATTAAGCTCCTTTGCAGGCTTATAAGTAAGCAAGAGCTAAAGATAGGCCCTAAGATGCTTAAAAACATGATAATTTATGGGTCTAATGACTAATGTGGTCCATATTGTATCACTCTGTCTAGGGATGTAAATGAGCTGATCGAGCTTGATCGAGTAGTAGT
>CAAKMY010035722.1:9098-26921 GCA_901111285.1 Corrigiola litoralis
AGTTCTGCATAAACTTTTACCTTGAATATTAATTAGTTTGATTGAATATGATTTCATCATCCAAAGAGCCTTTGGATTACATTATCTAAGAGTTGAAAGGTAAAAATAGGTACAAGGGAGACACACTGAGAGTGACAGAGGGGTGATATATATATTTAGCACTTAACAAGAGATAAAACCTGCAAAAGACACAAGTTCTGTAACAGTCAATGATGTACGGCACTAAGTAGACAACATATATCCCTGTCATTCTAAATGACTCTTTAAGTCTCTAATAGGCCTCTTGTTATTCCATATTCTTTTGCTAAACAATATTCTAATATATGGATAGCTCCCCAGTCCAGAGTTCAGACAGGGACAAGTTTATTAGTAATAACAAATTAGATGTTAAAAGTCACAGTTATGTACATGTGACCTGCATGTTTTAGTTTCTAACACTCCTATGGATTCTGTCATTGAATTTGCGTGAAATTGGTTGATACTTTAATAGTGCTTTGTTCTCATCAACTTCCACTACTGTCATTGACTTGGTACTATGGACAGATGGGAGAACTTAAGAAATTGGTTGAAGAGGGGAAGATTAAGTACATTGGTTTATCAGAAGCATCTGCGTCGACAATAAGGAGAGCACATGCTGTCCATCCCCTAACAGCCGTGCAACTGGAATGGTCCTTGTGGGCACGAGACATAGAGGAGGAAATAGTGCCTACCTGCAGGTAAGTTCTGGATGGTTAGAATTCTTTGTAGAACTAGATAAGTTCAGGTCCTTCAAGCTGCTCCTTTTCTATGTAGTACTAAAATTATCCTTATCCATCTGCGTGACAGGGAACTTGGTATTGGAATTGTCGCGTATAGCCCTTTAGGGCGTGGATTCTTTTCCTTAGGACCCAAAGTGATCGAGAACTTCTACGAAAATGACATCCGCAAGGTGTGTCATACTGTCCTCACGATTGCATATTTGCCATCAAACAACTGTTCTATACTTAGCTACATTAGTGGACACTCATAACAAGCATGCTAACAAGTTTCCATAATCCTAATCCTCTATGCAACCTCTGCTAGACTATGTCTACATTACTAGTAGTAGCCTTGATGGGACAGAGTCTTATCATTTCAATTCTTTTGTAGACTCTACCAAGATTCCTGCCTGAAAACTTTGAGCATAATAAACACGTGTTTGAAAGAGTGAGTGAAATGGCAGCAAGGAAAGGATGCAGTCCATCACAGTTAGCTCTTGCATGGGTTCATCATCGAGGGGATGATGTTTGTCCAATTCCAGGAACAAGCAAGCTCAACAATCTGAATGAAAATATCAAAGCCTTGTCAGTGAAACTTACACCTGATGAAATGGCTGAACTTGAGTCTTTTGCCTCGACAGACAAAATTATGGGTGGTAGATCATTTGGAAAAACCTACTTTTGGGAGGACTCGGATACCCCACCTTTATCCTCTTGGCAATCATAATCTTTCCACGGATATGAGGATGTCTCCTTGTTATGTTTTTTTGCTTGCAGATTGATTTGCAGTTTCTATCAGGATCAATATCTAGCAACTTTTGGCGGTGTTGTATGCTCTCCAATAGCAATACTCAATACTTGACAGAAATGAATAATCTCATCTTGAGTGGAAAATTGCTCATGTGATTCAGTTAACCTCTTGATGGTGATGTAAGAGTGGATGTTGGTTGAATAAAATGATTAAACTTTCATCTTATTGCTGATTACATGTAACCTCTTATATATTCCCTTGGTTCTGCTTCTGCTCATAAAGTTGTGCTAGATGACTTTCACATGTTCAGGACATTCATGTCAATAGTTACAGATGCCGATAATACTTCTTAGACGCCAAAATGGGTCGGAGAATTTAACCCAATTCCACTAGTTTCCGGTCCGGTCAGCGGCTTGTGTCGGCTTTGATGACTCTAGTATCAGAAGTGAAGTGATGAGTGAAGTCACAACTATTGACTTTCATAATAGAGTTACTATTGGGCATTGCCGCATTGGTACTCTAAAATAGTATATTAGTGCTACTTTAGGCTTTAGCACTCACACTAATATTCTATGTTGCTGTGCATTTAACTACTACTCTAATGCAACTTGAAAAAAAGATAGTGGAGTATAGTTCTGGAGACTGGAGTGCTCTTTTAAAACTACCGACTTTTTCTTCTTAATTTTTGACTTAAAGTAGAGATGGAATCTGCATAGTTAGAATGATTCTCAATAAGAGAAGATTACGAACTGAAGATCAAAGAAAACAATGGCAGAAATGAAGAACATGAAGCTTGGTTCACAGGGTCTGGTAATATCAGCCCAAGGACTTGGGTGTGCTGGCTTGTCTCGATGCTCAAAGCCAGATGATGAGATGATTGCTCTTATTCGACATGCCATCGACTCTGGCATCACCTTTCTTGACACTGCTGATAGTTATGGCCCCTTCATCAGTGAAGTTCTAATTGGCAAGGTACCAGTTTTATCTACTTTTTTGGAACATCAAAGATGATTATTTTTTGCTGTTTTATCAATAACTGATGGTTTTGCTTGGATGTTGTGGTAATACAAATGGTAAAAGGGACAAGTCACAAATAGAAGTAAAAAGGCCGTTTTCTTTTTAAGAGTGTGAAAAACTGACCACTTTTAGACCACTTTAAGACGGTTTAACTTTTATCTAAAATTTTGTGGGAAATCTGTGAATTTGACCCTTCTTTATTCTTTGTAGTACTTGTATCCGTAAATAGTTTCCTAGTTTTGTAGTTTCAGACTTTGAGATTGTTTATGTCTCTGTGTGAAAATTGATAGACATTGATGAAAGTTAGCACCAAAAAAGAAAATTATGAAAAGGAATTCAAAAAGAAATACATGTGAGAGAAGGGGGGGGGGGGAATGAGGATGATGCAAATGAAATTATTACTATTATCTGTAAACTCTGCATGACAAAGTTGGTTTTCAACTCTTAGAGGATCCCAACGCATGGGGAGTAATTGAGGACCACATTTCCCACCATTTCCCACCTTGTATATAACAATAAATGTTTAAATTTCCATGGAAAATTGATGGATATTGGTTGATTTGTCTGGTTAAGGTGCCTGAGTTCATTCATTTTGATTTATGATGAAAATACTAGTAAGCTGTATACCAATGTTATGGATCGTTTTGTCTGAGGAATTTGCCTTCTATACCGGTACATAGTGTAGTACTACGGATGTGAAAATTCGTATTGGTTAATGAGTCAGGCCCTACACGGAGGAATGAGAGAGAAGGTGCAACTGGCAACCAAATTTGGTCTCAAATATGTTGATGGCAAGATGCAAGTGCATGGTGATCCTGCCTATGTCAGGGCTGCTTGTGAGGCTAGCTTGAAGAGGCTTGATGTTGATTGCATAGACCTTTATTATCAGCACCGGGTTGATACCCGCATTCCTATTGAAGTCACGGTTTGTGTCTCACAGTGCCTTTTATCGATATTGCCCTTAACTTAGTTATTTTATGCTCACGGAGACTTGAATTGAGCTGTGTTTTTGAACCTACATTGGAAAGTGACTTCTAATTACCACTATATTACATATAGCTAACGATACTGCTCAGAATATTCTGCATAAAAAAGAAGTTGTAGGAATTCTGCTTGACCTGTGTTTCTAAGCTGTAACATATTTCATTTGCAGAAATAGATGAGGAAAATATATATATTGATTGGGGCCTGGGGTAGGTTTAGAAGGGGGACTCTTACTGGTCCTTCAATTTATAGGATAAGATCGCTGTTGCAGGAGATCACTATTGTACATGTTTGGGCTTCCACTCTGTTTTGAGCCGTAAATTTGTATGCAAACTTGTAGGGTCACAGTTGCTCATAACTCTCATATTCTACAATCATGAATTTAAGTAGTTTGATTTGAATTGGGTACTAGTTGTTAGGATTGCCTTCAGGCTCACATTGTTGACGGATTAAGAGAGCTATGCCTGGTGATTACATGTACTGAAAAGTGAGTTGAGTCCCTGATCTGGAGTCTGTATTGCGTTCAAAATAGGAAAATAAGATGGTGCCACCGGTAATACTAAATTTATACTCAAACTGAACTCTTGTTATTCTAAAAGCATGTGGTTGCTCTTTTGCTAAAATAAGTTTGATTACGTAGTTAGTTTCAAAGTTGAGATTGTGGAAAGTGTGTTCAAACAACATGTCCTGTATCAGAAGTCTTGATGTGTTTGGGCTGAATGTCTTAATTTCTGATATTGCTATGTCCTCATGTCAAGGGATTTGCATGGAATCCGTTAATACTTATCTAGTGCTTTGTTCTAATGAACTTCTGCTCCTATTTGGTATGACTGTCAGATGGGAGAACTTAAAAAATTAGTTGATGAGGGGAAGATCAAGCACATTGGTTTATCAGAAGCATCTGCGTCGACAATCAGGAGGGCTCATGCTGTGCACCCCGTAACAGCCGTGCAGCTGGAATGGTCCTTGTGGTCACGAGATATAGAGGAGGAAATAGTGGCTACTTGCAGGTAAGTCAGGATGCTTTTTTCTGTGTAGAATTAGGCAAGTTCAAAATGCTTAATTTTCTATGTAGAATTACTAAAATGCATCTTAACTATCTTGTGAAAGTTTGACAGGGAGCTTGGTGTTGGGATCGTTGCATATAGTCCTTTAGGGCGTGGATTCTTTTCCTTGGGACCCAAAGTGGTTGAGAACTTATACGAAAAGGACTACCGTAGGGTTTGTCCACATTTTCCTCATGATTGCATATTATTGTCAAACAATTGTTGTCTTCTGAGCATGGTCGAGTCGTGGACACTGATGATTTCAGATTTGTTTGTGTGATTCTGCTATATGTTAAGCCTACGTAATAAGTCAAGTTTTGATGATATGACGAAAAAATCAGTCAGAATTCATTTTTTATTCTAACCTCTAGGAGAGTATATGTCTTCAATGCTAATATCTATGATGGACATCTTCTTATCTTTTCGATTTTTATGTAGATTCTACCGAGATTCCAGCCTGAGAACCTTGAGCATAATAAACATGTGTTTGAAAGGGTGAGTGAAATGGCAGCAAGGAAAGGATGCAGTTCATCGCAGCTAGCTCTTGCCTGGGTTCATCATCGAGGGGACGATGTTTGTCCTATTCCAGGAACAAGCAAGCTCAACAATCTGAATGAGAATATTAAAGCCTTGTCAATTAAACTTACACCTGATGAAATGGCTGAACTTGAGTCTTATGCCTCGATAGACAAAGTGAAAGGTGGTAGGTCAATGGGCAAAATTTACTCCTGGGAAGATTCGGATACTCCAGCTCTATCTTCTTGGCGATCAATATTGATTCTACAGATATGATGATTTCTCCTTATTTCAATTTTGCATGTTAATTAACATGCACTTTTAATAGGCGTAGATAGCTTTTAACTTCTCTGGTGTTGTATGCTCTGCTGTAGAAGACTCAACTCCTACAGATAAGAGTAATCCCTCCTTGACACTCTTGATGATTAATCTGAATGGCAAATCGCTCATATGTATTTTGGTTGAACTCTTGATGATCATGTAAGAGTGGATATTGATTGAATAAATGGATTGAACTTTCATCTTATCATTATTAGAAAATTTAGAATATAATCAATGCATGAGCCTCAACTATCAGCTGATGGTTGGGGGCCTTGAGGCACAAACATTGATTATATTCTTGGTTACTGTTTTGCTCGTAAAGGCGTGTTAGATCACTTTCACTTGTTCAGGACATTCCTGTCAAGTTTCAGTGGTGCAAGTAAAAAAGTATCGTCTCCTAAGTAAAAGGTAGGGAGTTTGATTCTTATGTACGTTCTTGTGATGTTACAACAAAGGGTAAAGTGGAGTCAAGTCCATTTTGTGCTCCATTATTTAGTAACCATGCTGGATTTAGTACTGGTGAAAATTCCCCATCACAGACTGCAAAATATTCTCTGTTTTAGTTACTTTAATTGCCATAGTCAAACTTGACAGAGGTGGACACATGCCACGTACTAATGAGATTCTCCTTCACCATGACTTCACTACTTACGTACTCCTATGATTGGCTCAGACATTTTCCTATATATACTCACCTAAGTCATCCATTGAGTTAAACTCTCATACAAAAACCCAGAAAAGGCAAAATAGCAAAGAGTTAAGATGGCAACTAGTATTAGAAGAATGAAGCTAGGTTCACAGGGTCTTGAAGTGTCAGCTCAAGGTCTAGGATGCATGGGCATGTCTGCCTTCTATGGTCCACCTAAGCCTGAGGAAGACATGATTGAACTCATTCACCATGCCATTGACTCTGGCATTACTTTTCTTGACACCTCTGACGTCTATGGACCTCACACCAACGAAATCCTCCTTGGCAAGGTAATTCTTCATACACCCACTTTGGCTTCTGGCATTATGTATTTATGTTGTGATGTCAGTGCTTTTTGATCTCTGTTGTTGGTTGTTCTTTTGTGGTTTATGTGATGAATTTTTGAGTGACTACTAATAACCTTTCGGGAGATGTTTGTTTTATTATGTTGGTGTAGTAATTGATTTGGCTATATTTGTCGGCTTCTTGTAATGTATTGTTCTTATGCTCGTACAACTGTATAAGTTTTGGTTAACTAATACGTTCTGCAGCTTTGGTGGGAAAGTCAGTTAATTGTGACAGTTCTTGTTGTTGTAGTAGTAGGCAAGTGATCGAAATGAGTAGCTTTTGACTGCGTTGTTTGTGCTTGATGATCAAGGTTTTGTGTAACTTTTTTTTGTGTGTGTACAATCAGGCCATTTTAAGTGGAACTCTGCAGTTGATTAATCAGGTTTTGAAGGCCATTGTGTGTAGGGAACTGATTAATTAGGCTTTCATTTGAGTGCATGTCCTGGTCTTGTGATAGTGCAGGCTTTGAACGGAGGATGGAGGGAGAAAGTGGAATTAGCTACAAAATTTGGCGCCACCTTTGTAGATAGGAAGTTGGGGATTAGGGGTGATCCCCAGTATGTCAGATTTGCCTGTGAGGAAAGCTTGAAGCGGCTTGATGTTGATTGCATTGACCTGTATTATCAACACCGGATTGATAAGACAGTTCCCATTGAAGTCACGGTATAGTCTGTCCGTTATTACCTCTTCTTAAGTACTATTACGTGTTGGTTATGTTCTAGGATAGTATGTGCTATTAGACATGTGGGCTGCTAATTTCATTCTGTTTGATAAAGTGTTTGGTCTAGTAAGATTTGAGCTAATTTATGGCGAAAAGTCTCTGAGATGAAAGGCTCATTCTAATTATCAGTCAGATTGTGTTCTGTTCAAGGGACTTTAATCATATTGAAACCAAACCAAGTCCAGAAAAACCGTAGGCCAGCTATTTTTAGTACTTAGGATACTCTATATGCGCTTCATAAAACAACCTTTTGAGGTTCCAATATGCTTTAGAAAGTATAAGTAGCTAAAAATTATCTATTTTGGTTAGTTAGATCTTAAACTAAAGCTTGCAATCTACCCTGTCGAAGGCTTTGTCTTGTTTGATAAACCATGCCTGCCCTGTATTAAGACTGCTTCATTCCAAACTCATTCCATTTCTGTTATTAACATGCAAAGGTGGGAGAACTTAAGAAACTTGTTGAAGAAGGTAAAATCAAGTACATAGGTCTCTCTGAAGCATCAGCTTCGACTATCAGTAGAGCTCATGCAGTCCACCCTATAACAGCAGTCCAGTTAGAATGGTCCTTATGGACGAGAGATGTGGAACAAGAACTAATTCCTACCTGCAGGTGAGTCTTAGTGCTTGATGACCGAATGTAAATGAACTAAGTTCTGACTTTGTGATTTTTCCAATTAGGGAACTTGGGATCGGAATTGTTGCTTACAGTCCCTAGGCTGGGGCTTCCTTTCTTCAGGACTCAAGATGGTGGAGAACTTTGCAAAGGATGACCACGGCAGGTTTAACCTTGTTCATTAGACGCTTTATTATTGTCCAACTACATCCCGATTCCCAACTATATCCAAAATTATATGTCCATTTTTTTCTCTCGTTTTTCCAGATTATCCTTTTTCTACTTGTAGTAGCTAACAGTAACATCCTTACCACATTCCTGATTCCTCCAAATCCAATGTTATTCCCCAAAGCACAAGCTATTTAATTTGGAATTCTACTTTGTCACAGATAAAGGGTATATAAATATATGCAGTCACAGTGTATCCCTTGTTTGTCTCTTATTTTCGTGTTCGTGTTATCTTTCCCTCATAGCAGTTGAAGCCTTTTCTTAGGGGTGCCCTGCATCACCCATTGTATCTCTGAGCCAACTTGGCGCTGAATTTAGCGTCTGAACATTCTTGCAGAAAGAAATGTTCTCAAGTCTGACCTCAAAAAGATAAACACGAATGTTATTTCCTCTGGTTCTCTTGATTCTGTTTGTACGTTCCTTATGCAGTAATGCCATGCTGGTGTTTGTGAGCTAGTGAGCAAAGTAAAAACCTTGTCCTTCTGCTTTTGTAATAGAGATGTGGAACATACAACTCTCCTATCCTTTTGCTGTTGCCTCCTGTTTCATTCACATTTTGTCCACCCATATATTTCCTGCCTACCGTGGTATTTTCCTCGTACTCTTTAGTGATCCTTATATCTGTGACTACCAGTCTATGCCAAGGTTCCAGCCAGAGAATATTAAGCATAACAAACGCATATTCGAGCGGGTCAGTGAAATAGCAACCAAAAAAGGATGTACTCCAGCACAGTTAGCCCTTGCTTGGGTTCATCACCAGCTAGGGAGACGATGTATGTCCGATCCCGGGAACCACTAAGATTGAGAACCTCAACCAGAACATCGGGGCCTTATCGGTGAAGCTATCTCCGGAAGAGATGTTAGAGCTGGAATCTCTTGCCTCTGAAGATAATGTTAAGGGTAATCGTTATGAAGACCTCTCCAATGCCTGGGAGAATTCAGATACTCCACCTATGTCCTTATGGAAAGCTGAATAAAGATGCTGCATTTTGCTTCAATTTTTATTAACCATGGATTTGCTTTTTGGTTGCCGTATTATCGAGCGTTCGTATCAGTCTGTAACATTCGCTAGCTACTACACCATACAAGAGCCATAATTAAGTTGAAGATTAAGGCTCGCCATGCACGTCAAATGTCGCAAATCTTAGCATGTACTACGATTAGCAAAACGGCATTTAGGTTTGTAGTACGTGTTCAAAGCAAAAGATTGTTGATTGTCATAAATCACATTTCTGCCTTCCTTCATTTTTACTTAACAGGCCTTGCCATCTAGAGTGTCGGCTAGATTTTTCTTGGCACAAGTCACAAGCTTTAATTTCTAGAATGTAGCATATTCTATTTTTAGCACTGTAGTCTTTGTTACGATCTTGAATAATATTGTTCGTTCCATGTAGTCTTTACATTGAGCATAACAGAATAAAAATTCTTGTATGAATAAAGACAATTTAATTTTGACTTAAAATTAAACTATTTCAAAATGATCATTTTGGCTTTAAGTTATCATTTTTTTGTACACTGTCCATGAAAAAGTGACCACGTTAAAATTGGACTATGTCTTTATTTATTTTGTGATATCAAACTATCATCCACCTAGAATTTTGACAATTCCAAAATTCGATTTAGCTAGGGTCAAACCTTTAATTTGTATCTTTAAGTGACCATCCATTACTTTATCCCTGATCTCTCTATCCATGAAAAATAGCTTGCAACTTCGCTGGTGTTGTTGTATGCTCTGCTGTAGAAGACTCAACACTTACAGTTGGGTAATCCCTTCTTGTGTGGACTTTAAGTATTGCTAATTTTGATAATTAATCAGTATAAAAGTGGTAAATTGGTTGAACTCTTGGTGATTGTGGGGATATATTGATTGAATAGTTGAATGTATGGATTGAACTTTCATCTTTTTATATGTAACCTCCTATGTTTATCTCTTGGTTACACTTTTGCTGATAAAGGTGTGTTATATAAATTTCGCATGTTCAGGACATTCATGTCAATTGTCAATGGTTACAGATCGAGGCTGGACATACTTACAACAAAATTTATTCTTCACTAAAATGGGTTCCAAATTTTTATTTTTATTTTTCTCTTTTCTGAAAGGTGTGCTGTTCGGAGCTTGTTGTTACATAAGAATCGAGAGATGTTTCAGTGGTAAAAGTAAGAAGTATCGTCTCCAAAATTAAAGTTTGTTGGTTTGACTCTAATTTGCGTTCTTCTGAAAAATAAGAACTAATTTTTGGGGTGGGGTGGTTGATCTTCCAAGATATAGTAAAAGGTAAGTACTTATGAAAATTGCCAATGATAGATTGACAGACTCCAAAAACATTATCTGTCTTAGTTACTTACTGTGAATGCTACAGTCAAGGTTGACAGAGGTGACCAATGCCACAGTAAAGTCTGATCCTTTACCATGACTTGACTACTTACGTACCCCTATGACTGCCTCAGACAATTTCCTATTTATACTTGCCTAAATCAAATGTTATACTCTCACACCAAAACCAGAGAAGGCAAAACAAGAAAGAGTTAAGATGACAACTTCTGTAAGAAGAATGAAGCTTGGGTCTCAGGGTTTGGAAGTCTCAGCTCAAGGTTTAGGATGCATGGGCATGTCTGCCTTTTATGGACCACCAAAGCCTGAGGAAGACATGATTAAGCTCATCCACCATGCCATTGACTCTGGCATTATTTTCCTTGACACCTCTGATGTCTATGGACCTCACACCAATGAAATCCTCCTTGCCAAGGTAATTCATCGTACACCCATTTCGACTTCTGGTCATTTTGTTATGATTTCAGTGTTGCCTTTTAAACTTTTTTGAGTTTTTTTAAGTGGTTTATGTGATGAATATTTGGAATTTACTTATTACCTTTCTGGATCTACATTTATGTTATGTTGGTGGGTAGTAACCGATTTGGTTGTAGGTTTCTTGCAGTTTTTGTGCTTTTCCTTATATGAGTTTTGGTGGGTAAGTGATCAATCCTCCAAATTTGGAGGAAATTGAAAGTCAGATGATTGTGACACTTCTAATTATCGTTGTAGTAGGTCCGTGATCGAACTAAGTATCTGTAGACTTCCATTACTGCATTGCTTGGTGCTTGATGTATAAGGATTTATCCGTATAATCTGCCCATTTCCATTGAAACTCTGCTGTTGATTAATCAGGCTTCGAAGGCCTTTGTGTGTATGGAACTGTTAATCAGGCTTTTATCTGAGTGCATGTCTTAATCTTGTTGAAGTGCAGGCTCTGAAAGGAGGATGGAGGGAGAAAATGGAGTTGGCTACAAAATTTGGCGCCACCTTTGCAGATGGGAAGTTTTCCATTAGGGGTGATCCCAAGTATGTCCGAGTTGCCTGTGAGGAAAGCTTGAAGCGGCTTGATGTTGATTGTATCGACCTCTATTATCAACACCGGATTGATAAGAAAGTTCCCATTGAAATCACGGTATAGTCCTTCAATTATTATCTCTTCTGAACTATTATGCTTTGGTTATGTTCTGGAATGGAATGTGCATGTGGGCTTCCATTTTATTTTATGAAGTGTTTGATCTAGTAAGCTCTAACCTAATTGTATGACGAAAAGGGTCTGAGATGAAAGGCTCCGGCCATTCATCAGTCAGACAGATCTTGTTTTCTTTGAGGGTCTTTTTATCGAAACCTAACCTAGTCCTTACAGACCGTTACGTTGGCCAGGTTTTGTTTTGGTATGACACTAGTAGCATCATGGAGTAGCAGAGTCAACACACTTCATCTTAAGGGTAAACGGTAAACAACCTTTCTTTACCGCCTATACTCCACTTGTGCCTGGAGCCTCTTTGAAGGCATTGGATCATTGTAAGAATCAGGATCATTGTAAGAAGGTTCTCATAATCTTTCAGATACCATATATGACCTTCATAACACAACCTTTTCCAATATGATTTGGAAAGGCCAAGTAGCTAGAAATTATGTATTATCAGGATGCTAGAGCTATACTAAAGATCGCATTCTACCCTGTAGAAGGTTTTGTCTCTTCTTCTATTGATATTCCATGCCCGCCTAAGGCTTGCTTCATTCCAAACTCATTGAGCTTCTGTTATTAACATGCAAAGGTTGGAGAACTTAAGAAACTCGTGGAAGAAGGTAAAATCAAGTATATAGGTCTCTCTGAAGCGTCAGCTTCGACTATCAGAAGAGCTCATGCAGTCCACCCTATAACAGCAATCCAGTTGGAATGGTCGTTGTGGACGAGAGATGTGGAACAAGAAATAGTTCCTACCTGCCGGTGAGTTTTGAATTTTTGATGTTTGAATACTGAATGTTAAATCCCAAATGATCAAAGTTCTAACTTTGCTATTTTTCCAATTAGGGAACTCGGGATTGGTATTGTTGCTTACAGTCCCCTTGGCCGGGGCTTCCTTTCTTCAGGACTGAAGATGGTGGAGAACTTTACAAAGGAGGACCTCCGCCAGGTTTACCATGTTTGATATTGCTTAACTACATCCCAAAATCATGTCTCATTTGTTTCTGGATTTTTCAAAATCAACTATCCTTTTTCTACTTGTGATAGCTGACTGTATGTAACATCCTTACAAAGTCCCTTTTTCTCCAGAGTTATTCCTCAAAGCACAAGCTATTGAATTTAAGAATTCTAAGTGTATAAATATATGCAGTCAAAGTAATCTTTTATTTGCCTCTTTTTTCCATCTACTTGCCCCCAAGCACTTAAAGCCTTCTCTTAGAGGTGTCCTGTATCACCCATTGTATCTCTGACGCAATCTTCCACTGAACTCAGTGTCCGAACATTTCTTCAGAAAGACATGTAAAGTTCTGTTTCTCTCTTGATTCTGTTTGTGAGTTCGTTATGCCATTGTAGTGTTGTGAGCTTGTAGAAACCGTGTTATCATGCTTATCTATTATACATGTGGAGCATACAACTCTTATTTGTTTGTCACTCCCTCCTATTTGAGATTTTGTGCACAATTGCCTGCCTTCAGTAATATTCTCCTCTATATTGATCCTCATCATTTATGTTTCTGCCAGTACTTGCCAAGGTTCCAGCCAGAGAATGTTGAGCATAACAAACACATTTTTGAGCGAGTCAGTGAAATAGCGGCAAAAAAAGGATGTACTCCAGCACAGTTAGCACTTGCTTGGGTCCATCACCAGGGAGAGGATGTATGTTCCATCCCAGGGACCACTAAGATTGAGAACCTCAACCAGAACATTGGAGCCTTATCTGTGAAGCTATCTCCGGAAGAGATGGCAGAGCTGGAATCTCTTGCCTCCGAAGATAATGTTAAGGGTGATCGTTATGAAGACCTCTCTGATGCCTGGGTGAATTCAGATACTCCGCCTTTGTCCTCATGGATAGCTGAATAAAGATGGTGCATTTGCTTTGTTTTTTATTATTACTGATAGGCGATTGCTGAATAATAGTGTTTTTATCAGTGATTGACATTCACTAGCCACTACATTCACGTTAAAAGTACTCTCTTGTAATATGTAAGGCAATAAAGATTGAAGGATTCTGTGACACCTCCTTTGTCCTCCTGGAAAGCTGAATAAGGATAGTTCATCTTGCTTTGTATTTGTGCTGTGAGAATAAGACTGTGGCATGTTCACTTGGGCATTCGCAATATTATGTCTGTTCGCTTTCAGTAAGCCTTGTTTATGGAGTACATTTACAGGACTACAGGAGTGTACCTAATAATTTGCCATCAGATTCATACAACTTTGATGGTTCAGTGTTCACTGCAGAGGAATTGCCTCTCTGCATCCCTCTTTGCGTAGCTTTAACTGTTTATCAATGTGAGTAACTTAAGCACCCCTCATAAATACCAGAATTTTACCTCAAAGAACCAAAAATGTCAACAATTTAAATTTAAACAGAAGCTGTTCCATAAGTACAAATATTTGATAACACTAGAAACAACCTCTACAATACACATGACAACAATTTTGATGTCGTAGAACTTCTGAATTAACACGTCTAAAATAAGCTACTCGTTCTTGGATTTTCTTGTTCAATAGAATGAACCCCTCTCCTTATTAACCTGTTTGAACGTGAAGTAATTCTTCCAACTTGACTCTGAGATTCTGCTGCTTGTGTCCTTCACTTCTTCTCTTTGTGCCCTCAAATCCTTGATCCTCTCAAGAACTCTTTTAACAGCCAAATCAAAGGCATCTTCGATTGTCTGCAGTTTATTCTTTGCATAAATGATTCTCGGGATCAACCTTATTACTTGCTCTCTCATAGCTAACACGTCAGACTTGGAAATCTGTGATAATTCGTCCTCAACATTGACAGTCCCGTTTTTCACTCCATCCATTGGTATGAAAACGGAATACTCCCTATAGTTTTTGGGAAAATGCCATGAATATTGGATGTAAGCTGACCCTGGATGAAAGAACACTGGAATACAACCAGCCAAGATTGAGTCGAAAGTGGATCGTCTAGTGTAAGAGTCCCCTGGAGGCTGCAGGCAGAAATCAGACTTCATAAACAACTTTATGAAATGAGCCGGGCTGTTGCACAATTTCTTGCCATTAGGAACACAGCTAATTAGCTTACAGCGATTTCTCGACGCCTTTTTACACTGACTAATCAGCTCTCCCCGGATAGAGCCAGTCATATTGGGGCGCGGGAACCCTGCAAACGTGAACAAGTGAGTGCGTTTCCCTCTCCTCACTAGCTCTTGCCACTCCAAGACATCACTGTCACTCGAAGGATGGAAATAGGTCGGATATGGGATCGCAAAGTCATTATTGCCGTAGGGACTTGCTTCAATTGTTAGCATAGTCATGTTCTTGGCTTCAGGCAAATTTAACAGCTTGTTGCCCCAAGTAGAGCTGGGATTGTTCTGTCTCCTGAAGTCCCAAGTGATCCTCCCGGCCACAAAGAAGTGATCTCTGCCGAACATTCGCTTCCACTCAGGTTTTTCCCTTAGCCAGGTGGTAAAATTCAAGGCTGCCGCGTCTATCACTGAAGAGTTCACCCCGCCCCACAGGTACCGGCCTACTTCTAACCCAGCATAGAATGGGGCATAAATCGCCGAGGCTATGGTAGAGCTACTGGTTAAGCACTCATACTGCTTCATCTTATGATGGAATATCACTGACAACATAAACTGATTAGTGACATACCAGGTTTCCCCTGACATTAATGTATGCGACTCCTCTGAAGTGTAGTTGAGTTGAGGGCCAAATCCACCATTTTTCACGTAAGGGCAGAAGTCAAACCATTCACTGAGTGTCTGACATTGTGTCAACAAGTCTTGGTTGAATGTTGGTGGTAGATCATGCATATAAATGTAACGACCTGAACAAGGATCTTCCTCGACATGGATATTTATGGACTTAACACCGAAAGTTCTTGGCACAAGACTGATGCCTTTGCTAATTGCATTTGCATAGGAGGAGAGGTAAGGTATAGAAGTCAAAGAAAGACTCAGTAACAATAACGTTGCGGTAACAGTGAACCATAGATTCTTATAACAATGGCTTAAAATCATTTCTGAAAATCATTGAGGTTGATATTGGCATTCCAATGGCTTACAGGGTATCATTCTCATTGTATCTCTAATAAACTATAAATTCTTATAGCAGTGGTCGATTATAGGTTTGTTATGGAAAATCTTTGAGATTTGCTACTCTTTAGGCACTTAGTTAGCCCTTTTTACTGGGTAAACATTGTTTTCTATGCTTTTACTTAGAGCTTGTTTAATTAGAGGCTGAAACAGAAAAAAATCTTGTCCCTCACTGTATGAAAAGTTTTTAGCATAACATATACTCCTTTTCGAAATCCTTTTCTTAGGATTTTTGAAATGTTTGGCGAAAAAGTCTTTTCCTGTGAGATATGTTGCCATTAGTTATCAATATTTGGGATTGTCACATAGGAAGGAAGAAGTATTTATAACAAGAACGAAAATTTGATGAAAATAATCCAATTTTAGGATATCAAACAAAAATAATCCAACCTTTAAAAACAATAATAATAATCCCACAAAAATGATTTGATAGTCATCGGCGGCTAAATCTTAAGACTTAGACCATAAGGGATGACATGACATTTTCATTATATTATTTTTAGTTTTTTTTTAACTAGCTAATAAATTCAATTTTTTGCGAATAGCTTAATTTTGTCAAAAAACTACCTAAAAAACCACCTTTTTTTAGAATAAAATAGAACTTATTCATTCATCTCACGAATAACGGCTCATGAATACAAGGAGGATAATCCCCTAACCAAACCATCAAACTTTTTTCAAAATCATACCAATTGACAGTTTTACAATTTCAATCCAAAAGAAGACATTGGATTCACACAATGTTGCTCCAATCCAAACTAAAACCCCAACACTATTTCGCTCATAGCTCATTTATTTTGATGGAGTTGGGGTTGAGAATGAGAGTTCAACTAGTTAACCATCAAATTGGGTATTAAAATTTGGCCTTTGTTCAGCTTAAGGTACCAAAGTAAAAATAATTCACATACTACCGTTATATTTTCTGTTAAAACTAACTGAAATCCTACTTTCCATTGTTTTTTCAACATCAACACAAAGAAATTAATTACTAAATCATTTGGTTTCCTTTTCCGTCTCACCCTCCTGATTATTGACGATCATTCATCCCTCCGGCTCCTACCCAAAACCAAAATCTCCGACTACAAACCACCATGTAGCTTAACCACTATCCCAAACCATATTTGTCTGCTCCCTAATAATTCTTTCTTCCTCCCCTTTCCTCCACCTCCTCCAAACTAAACATTGTGTCTTGTATCAGAATTACCCCCGAAGTATAGAGTAATAAATCTTGCAATTCACTCACTCCAATTGTGAAGAATCCCAACCCAAAGAGTTTCACATGTGAGTGTCCTACATTGATAAAATAGAGAAGAGAGTGTACATCTTATAAACCAAGGAGTTACTTCACATATCACCAATTGGTATTAGGATGGAACCATACTTGGGTTATATTGTGGGTTTTCTCTCCTCTTTGTGGGTGTGGCCCAAGCCCATTATGAAATTTAACACCAATCTCTCGCAGTGGCAACACCTAACTAACCAACGCAGGTTGAGATCGCTCTTTTTTTTTACATAAAATTATGATATTTATTGTTATTGTTGTGATGGAATTTTGAAGAAACGTTATGGTGTATTGAGGACTCGGGATGTGCAGGACCAAATAATTTATGGGTTTTTGTTAGTTTGTAGGATTCATTGTTGAATTTCGATAATAAAGATTGTGTCTTTAGTGAATTTTAGGAGGTGGCCATTTGAGATTACTAATTTTAACAAATTATTGTTTGGTTTGGGGAAAAGAACTCAGGTAACAAAAGAGTAAGAAGACGTTGAAAAAAAGTGGACTTAGATTTAACGGAAAACTTAGCTGAGTACCTTAACGTGATTTTAATACCTTAATGTGAACTAAGTCTAAACTTCAGTACCCAATTTATTGTTAACTCGGAGTTAAACTCCTTTGTTTGTTTTGATGGAATTGAGAGTTAAGAGGGGATGGGAAATGAGAGGAGGGGGTTTAGGGGATGTGGGGCAAGGATGGCTGATGTGTGTACTAGAATTAGGAGCAAATTACATAGTTAAGCCTTTAAGAAATAGTGATATAGAATGGTTTAAATATATTTGTAATATAAAATTGGAATAATACAAAGAGGCGCTTCCTAAATAGTACTACGTAGTACTCCGTAAGCTTTAAGCTGGTTCAATTACTGTATTCGATAGTGCCTCTGTATTTGTTTGCATATAGCAGTTTAGGTATTTATGGTCGACAAAAAATAGTAATAATCTATGTATATAAATAAAGAAGAATGTTTTCGGAGCTCCACATCGAATCCAGTATTTGGAGGAGTCT
>CAAKMY010035730.1:0-26726 GCA_901111285.1 Corrigiola litoralis
AAATTTTTAAAAGGTAGTAATTTCAAAATTCGACAAACTTGAAGGTAGTTTTTATCAATTTAAGCTAACAAAAACTATCCATACGTTGCTAGTTTTTTCGACATTTTGGATTTTTTTTTTTTTTTTGAAGTATTCGACATTTTGGATTTACGCACGCACATATATAGCCATATAATGGGGCTTGTCCCTCTTTAGCACCAAAAAAAAAAATATATATATATAGCCATATAATATAATTGATATATTTTCGTTTCACATATTCAGAAATCAGAAGTAACACAGCAACATAGAAGTCCGCTGCCACAAAAGACGACGTTTTTAGTGAATCGCACACATGAGGTAAAGGGAAGATTCTAGTACACTAATAAGAATCACCAAAAAGAAAACTAAGAACTTGTATTTTAGAGCTACAAAAACGAACCTAATAAGTTGTCTATATCTAAGAAAAGAACTAGCTCAAGGGTGTGTTTGGAAAAACTGACTGAAAAGGTGCCTGAAAACTGAAAAGGTACCTGAAAACTGAAAAGGTGACTGAAACTTTCAGGTGACTGGAATTTTTTTTCAGGTTACCCAAATAGCTTAGTTATTCAGTTAACTTAAATGTATTTCAGGTTGTGTTACTAAACAACCTTAAAATTTAAGGTGACTGAAATCTTTTTCAAATAAGATAGACTAGTCAAATAAGGTGACTGAAATGACTTACCAAACACACCCCAAGTGGTTAAAGCTCTCTTATTCCAATCATGAAGTTGATGATTCGATACTTATTAGCGACTTTGTGCGCACGTTTTAGACCCCAAAAAAATTATCTATATCTTAGACCTTTTCTATTCTCGCTTAATATGATAATTTTCATGATTGTTGTTAGTTAATATTGCACCTGTAAATCTAAACCAACATCCAAAGTGCCTTTAGAAAAAAAAAAATCATGCTAAAGTATGAACAGCTTCCTCTAAAGTTAATAGCACCAGCTAGGAAAAGAAACGAGTCCAAAGCCAAGTGTATTTTCGTTTTAAAAGGTCTAATACCACGTTGGACAGAGATACCTAAAGCTGATTAGCTTAGCAGAAATTTTAGCAGATTTTGGTACAGACAAAATGCAATCACTCAACCATAAAAAAATGAGTATGATAAAGACGCTCCAAGGATACTCGAATTAATTAGGCACATAATTCGCGTACGTCACGGTTCTGTGAGTCGCTCCAGCGACAAGTAAGGGGATAAGAAAGATGACATATCAACTAATCACTATGACTACCTTCTTTTATAGAATAATTTTATCCTTGATGATTAGAGAGGCACCTTGTTGAAGAATAAGAGGTCGAACTACTGTACAGCCATACCATAAACAAAACTTTCAAGCAAAGATGATCATTGTTCCATTTTGCAAATCCTATGACTATGTCTATCTAACCAAAGACGCCTATATGAAACGGATAAATATTAAAGTGGTCACCTTTTTACATAAATTTAGGACTATTCTAAATTTTATGTTAAAACTAGACTATCCTTTACGACCAAAATACTATAAAATTCCAAACAGGAAGGGCTGAAGGGGGGATTTGCATATATCCATACCTGGAATCATAGGAATGGGAACGAGCATTGCCCCGAACCGACGACGTCCGACACTGCTTAACATTCCTCGGACCAGACTGGCGAGCCGGGACCGCCACAGGCTTCGGCCGCTGACCTTTTTCGACCTTCTGGGCTGCGGCAGCTACGGCGTTATCCTCAGAAATCGCGTAAAGGGATGGCTTCCAATCCGCTGAATTCCCCCTAGTTGGCACCCTTTTACGACGTCGGCTATTTGTGGCCGGCGCAGGGGCTACAAGCGACCGATTTTCCTCGGCTTTCGGCGTAGGTGAGGATGCGGGCTCGTCCATGGAATCATGGATAGAAGGGGTGCTCATCATGCAGCAGCTTACGTAGTCAAAGAGAAACCTCATTTTCTCCCTCTCTTCTCTGGTAGAGAGGCGAAAGAAGAGAAAGATAGAGGGGCGAAAACAAGAATAACGTGACTCTTATACTTTAGGAGATTTATTGTGGACTAGTGGTACTATCATGGATTAAGCATGATCATTATTATTCTCTATAGGGACTATAGCTAGTGATATTGTGGATGATACTGGTGAAGTATGGATTGTGTGAGGTATGGGAGGATTGTGGTTTTCCCTTCTTTAATAGACGAGTTTTTGGGTGGATAATAAATTGTGTTTGGTTGAAAAGTTTGAAATATTATTATGTGCTGTAGGCAGTTTTGTTAAGTAGGGTCGAGTGGCCCATTCAAATGTTGAGATTTTGGAAGATCTCGATTTCTTTGCATTTATGTGAAAGTGGAGTTCCATCTTTTAGAACCTTTTAGAGAGATCTATTGCCACTTAAGGGTGTGTAGATTAGTATTAAACTTTTTTTTGAAATTCAATATTAAACTCTATTGGTTATTATATAAAATTTCAAAATTTATTATCTGTTATTGTTATTATAATTATCATCGTTGTAATTGTATTATTGAAATTTGTTTATTACATATTCTTTCTCGCATTAATGATTCCTCGTGATATTTTATGTAAGTTGATCGTCAAGTTTTTTGGCAATAAGACTTTGTTATTGTTAATGTTGTCATTTTCTTATGTTTTGAAAAATGAAAGTTTGCTAGTCAGGTGTTTAGATAACCCAATAAACCTAAAAAAAATATGCACCGGTCATTGACGTTAGAGCTCCCAACAATCTTCACGCATTACAACATCACACTACTCCTCTCCACACCTCCTGCAAGTTTCACACTATATACCTCTCTCTGGTCTCAATCCCCCAAATTCCTAGGGTTCCTAATTTGATGTAAAACAAAACACTCGTTAACACAATCAATCAACTCCTTTGAGATCACCGATTGACCGGTGATAATGGTGGAGGAGGACACAGAGGAGAGAGCGAGTCTCGTAAAGACGGAGTTCATGAAATCTCGATGGGTTTACCAAGACGATGATGATTCAGAGATTGAGAACGACGACAACGAGGAGTCTCTGTCAAGGTTAGGTGTTGATTCTAGTGAGGATGATAATGTTGAACTGAGGTTGATCTGTACGGGTCCTAAGGTTGATTCGTTTTGATGTTGAAGTTGTTGACGTAAAGTGGTGAAATAAGGAAGGAAGCAAGAAGGGTGAAGAAAGAAATGAGAAGTGAGGAGTGAGGTGTGTGTAAGGAGTATTAATAAAGGAAAGAGGGAAGGGGACTGATAAAACAAATTAAAAGGAGACGTGAGAGACTTTAAAGGGGGGGGGGGGGAGAGCTAGTTTAACAGGTATAAGAGGTTAATACGAGAAGGGTATAATGGGGAATATTCTACTAGATATCGCTTTTGAGTGGCCTGAAAATGAACTAGGTAGCACAATGCATGAGACCAAACATATCTTGAAAGATAACAGTTAAGAAATAATATTACAAAAGGTAGCTATACTGAAAATTTTCTATAAATAATATAGCACTTATCAAAATTCTCTAGTTTCAAACTCATTTAGAAGTGCAATATGTTTTTCATGATTGATAGAGTTTCACAATTGAGCAAGAAGTACGAAGGCAACCTCTATTCGACAAATCAAATTATGTTCAAAGTTTAAGCTACTTTTATTTCTTAATCAGACTAACCTTGCAACAAGTCTTGCACGAAAATTCCTAACGGTATGGACGAATCAAAAATAAATTTACTACACTCGGCACTTAAACGAATTTAAAACCCAATTTCCTTTTATTACATTTGAAACTTAGAAATGTTAATTATTTTGAGAATGAGACCTTCTCATATGAGAATGTGTAAAGCTTAAACAATATCGGACATTTGCAAAGAATCGCCATTTATTTAAGATACCAGTTGCTGCATGAAATACTCAGTTAATAAATTTGTGCAATTGTGCATTGAGTTAACACATATGCTCTCAACTATACAAGAATAACACGAGGATTATGACACTCTTTGGTTTAATTCTTACTCTTTCAAGTTTGATAATAATCTTGTATAAAGACAGGTTAGGGGGTTGTCTCGAATCATATACTCCTAATGTTCAATTCTTTTTACCGTTATGATAATTAGTAAATGGAATTTTTTAATGTGTGCCACCATGGCACATGTTAAACACCATTAATAACCTGATATATCTTCCACTTACTTGAATATATAACCTATCTTAATAAACTTTTTTGTGATACCCCACATTTGTGATAGAGAATTGATAAGTGCTTAAAAGGATTGATAGTACTACTTGTACCAACAAGATCCATCTTCTTTACAGGGAGCCCATTTATTTCGAAACTCCACAGTGAAGCGTGCTTGGCTGGGAGTAATATTAGGATGGTGACCTCCTGTGAAGTTCCCAGGGTGTGTACACCAGAAAGACTTGTGTTGGTACAGTGGAATCAGTACTAGCCTAAAGAGCCACATCTAGTAACATTCGCCAGCCCATAAGAGATTAGGGTGTTATATTTTCATTAGGACAACAAAATCGCATTGAAAAAAGCTAGTTTTTTCCTCTGCCGGTTACTCTATTCCCTTCAACTTGTTTTTCTCGATACAGTTGCATACTTTGATCCTCACATATGGCCGGTGTCCATCAATTCTTATATTTGTGCTACATGTCATCTTCACTTTTCTTTTTCATCCATACACTTCTTTGTATGATGTGTCTGCTTTGCTTTCATGGTTTTTGAAGAATCTTAACTCACCAGCTGTAGGTTGTGATGTTATTATATTTTAGTCTATACACTTTAAGAAAGAAATTGTGTAATTGTGGCTGTTTAAGAACAATAAAGAAGTAAAAAGGCAACCCAAAAAAAGTTTTATCAAAACAATCTCATACAACTTACAAAATGGAGATCAAGAAGAATTAGTATTAAATGCATTTTTCTACCGGCAACTAGAGCTGGCAATCGAGCGAGGCGGGGCGGGGCGATTTCGGGTAGGGTCAGCTCGGTTAAGGTCATATCGGTTTCGGGTCATGGCAACCTTCGGGTCGGTTTGGTTTCGATTCGGGCCATATCGAGTTCAGGTTTCATCAGGTCATTTATTCTTTTGGGTTCGGGTCGGTTTCGGATCAGGTCAGATTTGAGTCAAAGTAGTCTCGGGTCGAGTTATTGTAACAAAATTTTATCCAACACTGTGTATCAAATTTCAGGAAAAGGTAAAAATATGTTATTAAAACAAAGTTTAAATGATTTTTGAGGATAACTAGCTATACTTCAGTCAATTATGTGTAAGATATCTGTATCGGTTTGGGTTGGGTCGGGTCATGCTTCGAATTGAATCGGTTTTGGGTTGGTTTCGGGTTTTCACTTTTTGGGTTGTATCAGCTTTCGGTTTTGCATCGGCTCGGTTAGGGTCGGTTTCGGGTGGTGAATTTATCAGGTTGAATCGGGTCGGCTTTCGAGCGGTTTGGGTCGGTTTTGTCTAGTCGGGTCGGGTCGATTTTGCCAGCTCTGCCAAAAACCAATACTTCTATCAGAGAAGTTTGGCATAATGTAAAAGTCAGAAGGAGTATTAATTAGGTATCAATCCAAGAATTTATTTTTTATTTATAATCATGTGATTAATATTGCTAATTATATGTCTTATGGCACATAGTAGCCCGATCCTAAATAGATAAACGGTTTTCTAACCTATGCACCTAGTGCATAGGATAATATGGATAAATAACATGAATTAGGTAATAATGTGCAATAAAGATATATTGCCTTTTATATCTTTAAGTGTTATTTCAAAAATGCCCTTCATCTTCCCTCATTTCCAAACACCATGATAATTTCATGGTATCTCTCTCTTCTAATTGAAAGATATTCATTCACTCGTATCTCTCACCTCCCACCCTATCTACTGTTGGCCGGCACACCATGGCACGAATGTTGACGCCGGTTAGCCGCCACAACTTTTGTTTGCCCTCACCCCCAAAAAACCAGAATGCGCCCACTTATTTCGGCGCTAGCACTTGTAAGGAATACTTCTGATTGAAATATGTACAGAATTGGGATAATTTCATGGTACCTCTCTCTTCTCATTGAAATACTTTTTTTTAGTCTACCAATACAAGAGAAGTAATAAAGCAATTGTAAGGAATTTGAAATATGTAAAGAATTGGGAGGGAAAAAGAGTACTACCTCCATTTCTTCTTATTCTTCCCATTTCACTTTTGAGCACTATTCATGATTAAAGATAAAGATCAAATGAACTTTTAATATATAAGATAATATATAGTGATGTGATAACTTGTTTGATTTGTCTTAATGAGTAGATTAAGAATATCAAATTTTTATAATTTTACTAACATATAATTATAGATATTTAGGAAATAAGATGTGCATTGGCAAATGTGCAAAAAGAAGTGGGAAGAATAAGAAGAAATGGAGGTAGTACCAAATAACATGACTGATCGAAAATATTCGACGTGTCGTATCTATTAAATTGTTGTTGTTGCCTTGTCGGGAAGGCAACCACATGTCCTATACATGCCCTAGCAAATTACGATAGTTGAGCTCAGGCAGGTGACCGTTAACCACGTTGTTTCCGTCCTTGTCCTTACCTATGCTCAAATACAGCCACCTACACAATGTAGAATTTGTTACATAATTAGCTTGAGCAAATTAGACATGCATATCACACATTGACTTGTATACATATAAATCAAACAAGCTATATGTTGACTGGCCATTACACGACAGAGACATAAGTTTTGTCACATGGTGTTTCGATTTAGAAAACAACTTAAATTTGGCACTTCAAAGCTAGCTAACGTTTGATTCTCCTGTACTAGAAAAATATATATCGCCTCTTTCGGTGAGTAAATAACTATCTCAAACAACTTGATATTTGGCTCGTTCGACTCATTTACATTACGTCAAGGGTTGAACTCATGGAAGATAGGGAATTCAACCATTAAGTCCCCCTTGATTCTCGCAAACACAAGCTTGTGTAAACAAACATTTATAGGAAAATTGTTTGAAAAATATAATACCCGTTAGGCCGTTAGAAGACCTTCAAAAAAAGGAAGTGCCTATGATTATTATGGTGATAATTAAGAAAGACTCCAAATTTTTTAAGTTTCAATGTGGTTTAAAAGTATATTCTTTTTGGGGTTTAAAAAGAGCTTGTAAATACTTAACCACTAAAACATCTCTTGATTTTTAATGGTATACTACTGTATTGTTACATATGTTGGGTTTTCAAAGATATTTCAAATACAAGTTGCCTCTATAACAATTAAGACAAAACAAAGGAACACACACAAAATGTCATAATCACTGGTGACTTTTTTACAAATAGAACAAATACAACGTTAGCAGATTTCATATTTTGAGGTTTTGCCCTTGTAAGCGAGGCATTATACAGTATCACATAGCATCTCCTTGCAGAAGATTCTGAACTCACTTTGATGGGAATAAGGAGGAATCATAGAGACCGACATATGTGGATACTATATCAAGAGCAAATTGCCCTTACCGTGATCATCACGGTAAGTCTCCCACTACCCAGTGGCCAGTGCTATCAATTTAGTGTTTGTATTGCCTCAATCAATCTCAATATGCATTAACACCCAACCAAAGAAAAGAATCTCGAAATGGGGCTAATTAATTAAGGAGCAAGGACCACAGCTTCTTATGTGGAGTAAATCATGTTCATGATAATTTATGAGCAAGAGTGTTAGAGCTTATAACGAAAACTAGCAATACGTCTGGTCAGTTGTCTAACATGGGTTTACACATGTTGACACCCCAAGTCCGGGGACCATTTGCATGGAACAATATAAGAGTACGTATGAATTTAAGAATGTAATATTGTTGATATATAAGTAGGTACACGCATTAAAATTAGGAGTTTTTTTTTTTTTTTCTATTGTAGATACCATCACATATTGCGTATAATTGAAAATCAGTTCAATTCGTCCAACTTGAGTAGGTACCATCATGAGCTTTACCTACATCATTCCTCACCCCCTTAGAACAAGTACTAGCAATATTAACATTACAAGGCATGTCATTAATTAAGACTTACAACATGTGAGCACATGTAATAAAGGCCCATCTTTGTTTCTTTGAGGTTGATCTTGTCAAATTGTGGACGTTTATGAGTTTATCGATCTAGACTCAATCTAGAGGTCTCTTTCTCTTCTTACCTTCAATGCACATGCAGAACGAGAATTTCTTGCATGGGCTCTTTGGTTGCTCGTAGATGTGGAAACGAACGTCAAGGAAAGAAATATAGTTTATTCAATTAGGAGACAACTCCTAAAAGTTTCTACTCGAAACGTACCTAGATATTCCATATACTCATATCGGTATTGTAAGATAATGAAAATGCTTAAATAATATTATTGTGCAAGCAAGGCCTCAATATAGTACAATAAAATTGGACTAAGGTCCACTAACCTAACCCTAATATTCTAGTATACTCTAGAATGTTCCTAGCTAAATATCCTTCAATACCTATAAATGGCTTTATACACATATAATGTTGTTAGGATCATATCTGATACGTGAGTTACTTGTCTCACGTTGAAAGAAAAAAATTAGTAACCATAGTGTATAAATCCAAGTTAATAAATCCAGTGGACTACAATTTGGTGGTTCTCCCCTAACAAGTGGCATCAAAGTCAAGACAAGGTCTGACTTGCGCTTTGGAACGAAGTGTGCTCACTACTGATGTTGGGTCGTTTGCAAGTTTGGAGTCATAGCTGGTACATGAGAAAGCAGATTTGGGCAACTGTCTAATGGGCTACTGTCTTAAATTGTCGGATAATCATGCTCTGTAGGAATTGAAACCAAGACATTGGTTCGTACTTCGTACTGATATGTGGCAGGATGAGAAGCTTAATGAAATTCTGAACCAAAAATTGACAATGTACACGCAAGACCGGTGATTCCTAGAGTCCTAGAAGAGAGTAGTGAACATGGGACTCGTGGTCAAGTGGACATCCAGACCCTTTGGAGTATGATTTATGCACCTTTGATGATATGATACACAAACACGCACAACAGGCGGCGTCCAGGTATTGTGCGTCGAATTATTTGATTGCTCTAAAATTGTTGGTACACTAATATGTACAAGATGACTTGTGGCGAAAGTGGCGAACATGGGACCTTGGTGACGCTTTGAAGTACGGTTCAAGCAAATTTGATTCAAGAACCCATAGCGGTGAAGGGCACTGCGCTAGTGTACCACTACACAACATATAGTGAAAAATTAGAGCCACGATCACAAAACTAAAACCATCCAAAGGACAAAGAAAGCTACTAAGAATAGTTCCTTTACATTAAAGGTTGAATGACGATTCATACTCTCATATTTGAAACTATAGTTCTCACTCCTGTTTTGCACATTACATCAACTTCTACTACATTAAGCTTATCAATTAGCAATAGGATAAGCCAATATTCTGCAGATGTAATGTGCTCAATATTGGTTTATCCACATAGCAGAATGCTGCTGAAGACATACACTCATACAACTTCCCGTTATGAGGATATCAGGATATTATCCACTGAGAGAAGAATAATTGAAACTTCCCACGCGAACAAGTTGAAACCATCAGAAAGGCAACAGCAAAAATAGCAGATTCATTAGTATCCGCTTGGGCGGAAGGCAGAGTTTCCATTTTGCTGTTGTGCTGCAGGTGGCGGCCGTGGTCTTGCATATTCAGCGAAAATTACCCAGCCATCCAAGAACTAACAAAAAGTAAACAAAAGGTCAACAAACACAAGTAAAAAAAATTGAAATGGCAGCATCAGGACTTCTTCACAGAATTCATTCATACTACCGGAAAAAAAAAAAAAAAAAAAGAAGAGAGAAAAGAAATGAAAGGATAACAGGGGTAGCAATTTAAAATAAGCTTTGCATACACACACACATACTAAAAAAAAAAGACTAAAAGAGCAGAGCGTTAAAGACAATAGAGCAACTATTTTAGACCATGCCAAACTGTACTGGCAAGCGGAAGATTCTTAAAACAATACAGCACTATTCCAAACCAGTGCAAGTGTTCATACTTAACACCCTATGACAACCCCAAGAGCACAAATGTTAGCTCAGTGAAAAGCAAATAAGATAACTATGATAATCCTAGCAAGAGCATGTACAAGGTAGTTTAGTTGTCAGGTCCAAACAAAATCCACCCCCACCCCCCAAAAAAAAACCTGCAACCAGCCAAATTTGATATCTCAAACAGTTACAATACAAGAATCTAACGGATCACTTACCTGGCCATCCATGCCACTTTTGCCTGCTATCGCCTCTTCTACCGTAGCATACTTAACAAAACCAAAACCTTTTGAAAACCCTGAGACTCGATCAGTCACCACTTTTGCTGCAAATAAAGGTCATAATGCATATCAGCAAAAACTAAAACATATCTAAGGCAAATCCTCAGGAATTTATAATTGTCATAACTCATAAACGTACCCTGAACAACTTCACCAAACTTAGAAAACGCTTCTCGCAATCCATCCGTGGTAGTACGTTTGCTAAGCCCTACATGCAATATATCAGGCATCAACACAGCTGAGAAGGGAGGTTTCTAAACAAAAATTTGCAAGAAAAAAGATTCTCCTACAAGAGGACAACTAAGGTCTAAGGGTATGTTCACTTAACTTGCAGAAAGTTCATTTAAGGACAGGAAAATAAAAATTAGCATTTTCATACACATTCAAGAAACAATATTGAGTTCAGAAAAAAACAAAAGACCTTCAACAAAGAAAGAAAAAAAGAACGAAAATTTGCAGCGTGATTAAGGGGATCCAAATGCTCAAGTAAAGATTTCAAAGTTAGTAAACCAACTAGTCCACTGTTCTGTTGCCTTGCTTCCGTAGTACTAGCATGGTGCATTTTTCATCACTAATTAAGCCACTGGCAGGGGGGGGGGGGGTTAAAAGATTACGAGGGGATTTTATGGTCAGGAACAAGGAGGATAAAGAAAGATCATCTTGTCAAATACAGTGTGCCATTTGTTTAGTAGATGATTATGGTAATTTCCACTGGAGAAAAAGTTCTTTCTAGCACTGAATTGTATGAAGCAAATATGGTACTCAAGAGTATTGGACGAGATACTTTGTCTCGACCGACCACTACTCATGCTGGCATGCTGCCCTTGTGCCAAAGTTACTTCCCGACTTTTTGAACTCCCCTCGGTCCAATTGGGTTCTCTATATTTGGTTATAGACGGGCTCTTTAGGAGTGCGGAAAGAGTCAAGCGACGAAGTATTTGGTATGTCTTCTTGAATAACCCTAGTTAATAGTTAGTCAACAGATGCATATTATTATTTATCCTCAAAAACTTACTCAACAATATTCAATAGTCATGAGGAAACAATTATTCACGCATTATGGATACAGCTATCACAAATATTGTGCATATTTGATAGGCGCAGCAACTCCTACTCAATAGCACTTCATAACATATGTGAAAAAACCAACTTAGTAGTCACTTGAAGATGGAGGGACTATACAAGTATATCTTGATTAGCATTATATTGGAAAGCAAGATCGACTATGTCTGAGTTGTTTTCCAATAGCACAAGCAATTATAAGTGTCGTGAATGGAGAACCTCTCAACAAAGAGAAATCTCCTCAAAAACCAAAATTGAATCAAATTGTAGTGAAGCTCTGCAAATAAAAACACAAATATGCCAACTCCTAAGTTTATTATCCTTTCCAGATTGGTTCACAAAAATTAGTAAAGCCAGATCTTAGCTTTCATGTCAACCACTTGGAATCGATAAAACCCCTTACTAAAATAACAATAACTTCATTTACCTATTCATAAGCATCTATAATCTTAAAACTCCAAAGCGTTACCTTCATAGTAGAAACACAATGCTAAGTTCATGAGGTACACTTATTGACTAGCTTACTTGCTCCACACAGCTTCCCTTATAGTCAAATGTGATGATATACTGCTAACTCGATTGCGACGATTTGCATTAGCAAAAGAGAAGAAAAAAAGGGTTACTGTTATTCAAAGAAGAGAAAATGGATTGTTAAAGGGGCCACTCAAAGTCAAAGGCCAAGCAAGCTAGCTTTTCTGACCACCGTTTACCAATATAAGATGCCAACAGGCACCCCTCCAAAATCCAAACAATCAACAGCTCTTTGAGTCCTCACCCACCTAGTAGAAGGAAGTTTTATCAACCTAACAGTCCTAGGCCCTGCTATATTACTTCCACTCTTCACTTTGGGCGCCCTACGCATGTCGAACAGGACAGGAACAAGAACACCGCTGCTGGAAAATAGAGAAAATAAGGCTGTCATGACCTAGACGCTATTTGTGGATATCATTTGTCCTCCCTGGCCATTTGTCCCAGCCATCTCTCAAACTGCAACCTGAAGATACATCAAAAGCCAATCTTACTCCAAAATCATCCAACTATTTGAACCATAATAACTCTAATTCGAACTTCCAAAAGATGTGTCTTCATGCCCGTGCCCAGAATTCGGACAAGATCCCCAGGTCCCAAATTTTGAGTCACGGCAAGTTGGACACTCGGATAAATACCAATATCCACTACCCATACCCATGTCACAGCCAGATAGCCAGTGTAACTGCAAATCTGCAAATTATAGATCACTCAAGCCTGCTTTGTTTTTTTTACTTTCCAAGGTTAACAAACCAACTGTTGGTTTATTTCAACATTAACACTGAGCCCAGTAGGCAAAAAAACAGATCAGACATTAAGTACTGCTCAAAGATTAGCAACAAAACCAGACAGTGAGTCAGCGACAAGGAGAATATGCTCAACATAGTTTCCGGCTATAGTAAGGCAGAAATTGCATCACAAACATTGTGCTATCATACAAATATCGCCACAACTAATTCCAGACCAAACATCATACCAAACGTCATGCTCCTATAAATTTGGTAATAAGTGCTAAGTACAGCAGTAAACTTGATCATCTCTCTTCAGTACATCAGAGTTATAGTAAGAGCTGAAACCTCCACTCAAAGCCCCAAAGATAGATAAACTACAGATCCAGTTTATACCTCAGCTACACAATAGTCTGTACACTAACATGGACAGACGATAGATTAAAGACGTGAACCTTTGCTCATACCCTGAGTTACAGAACACATCGATGAAAAAGGTAAAATAAACAGGCTCCCACTAACTTTTCCAGCTTTGATCAATGAAGAAACTCGAGCAATCATACATCTCTTGCTGCCAATACAAGCCGGTATGTATTATAAACTAAAGACTAGAACTTCATAGAATGCTTACCCCTAACAAACAATTTTCCTTGGAATTGTTCTTCAAACCAAACTGAGAGCAAAATATATCCTTCTCAGTTATATCCTCCTCACATTATTTGATAAACACCACCACAAATTAATAAACATCGTTCTATTTTCCTTCTTATTCTAGTCAAGTGAATAGCATTGTCATCAGGTTCCGAATCCTCCTCGAGTTAAATTCAAATCACCACACTAAATATTTAAAAGAAAAACTATTGTAGTTCTATCCTCCTTACTCTCCTCCATTAAATAGCGACTTAATCCCATTTTCTCACCAATTTAGCTCGCTTCACGATAAAAACCTCATAATATGTAGAAACATATCCTTTTCGTTCAATTACCCACAAATTTACACAAATCAACACTAAACAAATACGCCAAACATCGACACAGAAGAAAAAAAACCCACATTTCGAGATAATTTCATTGGAAATTCTTTCTCACTCCTCTCCTTTGTCCGATTTCTTCTTTACCTCAGCTACTTACACAATAACATAGAATCTGAATCTCATATAATTAAACACACCCTGGCTTCGCTTAATCCTCATTCTCATCAACTAATTCGCTCCTTCAACTAATACTTCAACCACTTCAGCTCCCTAAATAGAAACCGTTTCTTAATCATCTCTCTTCATTTCTATAAAAAATTAACACATAACAAAGGCAACAACTGTAAAATAAGAAAAGAACTAACTTATTAGAATGTTTAATCAATACTTCACTACTCATTTTCAGTCATCATAACTGAACTAATTCCATATCATCTAAAAAACCCTTAAAACTCGCAATCGATTTCGGCACATTTCTGAAAAAGATAAACAATTGTAAAGTACTCTCACCGTTCCACCCATTACCTTCGATTTTGGACACTATTTGAGGTCATACTTCGACAATCAAAAACTCAAGACACATAATTTAAAACATGTAAAAGTACCATAATTTTGATTACAGTCAATTTTAAAATTATGAGTAATAATTTAGCGTATTCACAATAATAAAGGAAATGAAGCCAAAAACACAGGTATATTTACTATAGCACCGTTTATCGTCTATCTTCATATAATTGAACCAACTCCACAACAACATAAACATCATCGAGAGAAAAAAAAAATTCACCATAAAAAAAAACACTTGATAAGTATTCCCTACCAATGTGAGGCCACAAATGTAAAGATAAAATCATTTGAAGGATAGTCGAACATTAACTTATGACTGGAACAGAGCGAGTAATAATCAATAACAAAGGAAATGAAGACAAAAACTTGGATACGACGGTCCTATGATAGGACCGCCTTACATTAACTTATGAGCGTATCAATTTAGTGTGTTCACAATAATAAAGGAAATGAAGGCAAATACTTGCAAAGATAAAAGTATAGTCAAAACGTTAACTTATGAGTGGACCAGAAAATGTAATAATTTAGCATATTCACAATAACAAAGGAAATGAAGACAAAAACTTGGATACGACGGTCCTATGATAGGACCGCCTTACATTAACTAATGAGCGTATCAATTTAGTGTGTTCACAATAATAAAGGAAATGAAGGCAAATACTTGCAAAGATAAAAGTATAGTCAAAACGTTAACTTATGAGTGGACCAGAAAATGTAATAATTTAGCATATTCACAATAACAAAGGAAATGAAGACAAAAACTTGGATACGACGGTCCTATCATAGGACCGCCTTACATTAACTTATGGGCGTAACAATTTAGTGTGTTCACAATAATAAAGGAAATGAAGGCAAAAACTTGCAAACATAAAAGTATAGTCAAAACGTTAACTTATGGGTGGAACAGAGAAAGTAACAATTTAGCATATTGACAATAATAAAGAAAATGAAGTCGAAAACTTGGATACGTAGGACCGCCTTATATTAACTTATGAGCGTAACAATTTAGTGTGTTCACAATAATAAAGGAAATGAAGGCAAAAACTTGCAAACATAAAAGTATAGTCAAAACGTTAACTTATAAGTGGAACAAAGAAAGTAATAATTTAGCATATTCACAACAGTAAAAAAAATGAAGTCGAAAACTTGGGTACGACGGTCCTATCGTAGGACCGTCTTACCCAAGTGTTAATATACCGGACACGAAGAGGTTGGGGTTGGGGTCCACGGGTTCGTTAGAGGTGGGCTGAGCTGGCGGGGTGAAGCTGTTGAAGGTTGACGTGGCGAAAAGACGGTTTAGCCCTCGGGGTTTGGTCACCGCTGACATGGCATTTACCGCTGCTCTGAGGGCCATTTTCGGGGTTTTGGTTTGTTGGGGGGTGAGGGGTGAGGGGAAGGGTTTAAGCTTCCGGGGTTTTGTGTTAAAGAGGAGAGGGGGTGTGAAATGGGAATGAATGATGGATAGCTATGTTATGTAGTTTAGGGTTGGAGAAAAGAAAAGAAAAATAAAATAAAAATAAAAACATTCCCTTTTTCTTTTTTTTTTTTAGATAAAAAACATTCCCTTTTTTAGCAATGTGTTCTTTACTTTTTATAATAGGGTAAGAAGATAAATAAAAGAATTAGAGTGTCTCATTATCTTTTGGAAATAGTATCGTCTAATTTATTCGAAGCAGAAGATAATCACAAAATGGTCTGATTAACTAAAAAACCTATATTAGTCATCGAGACAATTGTTATGTTGTCTTTTATGGAATTTATAATTCGTTAACAATATCGTTTAATTCATTTGAAGTGGAAGATAACAACAAAATGGTATGCCTAAGTAAATAGCCTAAAGCAAGTTTAGGTTGTCTTCTCTATAGGTATGGGAAATAAAGATTGAGGACGCGTGAGATAAAGAGGTTTAATGTTGAGCCAATAGTTGGAAGCTCGATTTGGAGTTGTTTCATGTTCAAATCATCTTTATCATTTGTTCTCTACAGAGTTAGCTGCTTCAATGTAAAACAAAAAGGACTTGAGACAAAATAGTTTTAGTATCATATATGAGCATGTGTATGGTCCAAGAACACTTGATACAGCCTTGGAATGCCTTAATGACCATGAGGTTGTCCCCTTTGATAAGGATTTTAGAGTTACCAAGCTGATATGATTTATGAACACCTTCGTGAATAGTCGTAGCTTTGGCAAGAAGCACAGAGGTATCACCAACATGCTAGGTGCCTTCCTAGATAAAAGTGTGAAGATGATCCCTTAAATTGTTGTTTGTTGAAGCCTAATCCCTTAAATTGTTTGTTGCTTGCAAACCACGCACACTATATAAGCCGCCTTGCTACCAGTGTGAGAGGCTCTAGCTCAAGTGACATATATCCCAACTCCCAAAAAAAATATTTCTCCCACAAATGCTCTAGGAGGGTTAAGACTTGAGACTAAAAGGAATTTCACCTTCCTTAACTAATTGAGTCAACTCAGATGGGTAACAAAACCACTTTTTTTTTTTTATTAAAGGATAACCTTTTTCTCCCCCCCCCCCCATACCGCCCAAAAAAATCTTCCCTAACCCATTTCCACTCATCTTTTACCCAAATTTTAACACACTTTCCATCCACCCCAAACCCTCCAATGATCCATTGCAATTCCTCTATCCTGATAGAAACCAACTTCGACGTTCATAGTTGTATATAAGTCTCATGGTATATCAAATCGCCAGCCTTCCTTTACATAGAGTAGATTTTGGCGGTCCCATGTTCTAAGGGACCTTGGTGATATATTGGCATTTGGTGTGTGGGTATTGAAGTTGCGATAGTGGTCAAGATACTAGTGATGATACATGAATGTATTGGTGCGTACTGGTCTACTGGATAGTGTGGTGGGGTATGAGTTATTACTTGACCGAAGTATTAGAAAAAAATTGAAATTGAATCATACATGAAAAACTAAATAATAACGTAAACTATATTCTATATTTTATTCGGGATCAAAACATATAATAGTACATTAGTATCCAACGGGCCAAATAACTTGTTAAGCGGAGATGTGTTAGAATCATGACAATGGTGATTTGAGCGGTGATTTGAGTACTATTCATAATCACAAGGATATGGGGATAACTTTTCCTTCAAAAGGGAGATTACTAAGCAAAACAAATAAAATATACATAGTGAGACTAAAGACAAAAATGGAACTGAAATGTTTATGTTATACATGATTACACAAATCATTATTGTCCTTCTAACACACCTCGTTAAGACATATTGCGACCGATGGAGTAACATCCCAGCAAACAGCATTCGTTTAGCGAAAACTGCAAAACCCCCCAATTGAGATCACTCCATAAAAACAACATTGCGTCTCCGTTGACAGTTTCATCAATCATCTTGCTAAACTAACAACTTAAGAAAGAAAATCATGATTTCTACTTACATAACGTGCACACAAAGTCAAAAGCCATTAGCAAGTCGGTCATATATAAACACCCCTTATCACACAATTCAGCATTAACTTAAGAATCTAACCCCACAACTACATGGCCACAAACATCAATTTATAGGTCTTCCCACCTTTTCTTGGAGTACCCCAAAAAATATCAAAACATGTCGCTTTACTAGCAAACTTCATTCTTTAAAGCAAAGTCACATGCGATTTATATACATACGCTGTCCACGAAAATTCTCACTTAATAAAACTAGTTTATCTTATTCAACTAGACCAAAAGCTAGCTTGAAAAATGACCCTTGCATTCAAAGTTTCTTTGTTTCTGCTAGCAAGCTGCTGCATGTTCTGGGCAAGTCACACATCAGCTGAGCTTAGAAGAAGTGATTTTCCTCATGGGTTTGTCTTTGGCACTGCTTCTTCTGCTTTCCAGGTTTTTATCTGATCTCCATTTTATTCCTTTCTTTGCTTACAAATTACAATCATTTTTTTTTTTGGTTTGAAATGTGCGCACAAATAGTTGGTAAAAATCAAACCTCCAACCTCATGATTGGGATAAGAGAGCTCTAAACACTTGAGCTAGTACTTTATTTACAATCATATATAACACCATAGCTCAATGTAAAACTTGCTATTAGCGAGGTATGGGGAGGTCCAAGATGTACATATATACTCGGGCTTATCCCTTATAAGTAAAAGGGTCGGTCCCGAGTTACATAATATTCTTAGCTTAGTGGTTGGATGATCATGTGACTTTTTCTTTGTTTCATTTGTATACAGTTTGAAGGAGCTACAAATGAAGGGAACAGAGGACAAAGCATATGGGACACTTTCTCTAGACAAACAGGTGATTATATTAGTAACTTGAGTTTATGTCATGTTATACATACAAATTAAGAATAAATGTTTCTCATTTTTGATAAATTTGTAGGGAGGATTCTGGATTTCAGCAATGCAGATATAGCTGTTGATCAATACCATAGGTTCAAGGTGAGTTAAGTGGGACTAATATCTTTCTCTTTGTTTTATTGCGTACTTAGTTGAGCTTTTAATTAGAAGTGCCTATCGAAAAGTTTTGTGCATGCAGCAACTTGAAATTTTTATTATAGAGATAAAAGGTCCTTGTTACGATAAGCATCAGCGAACGAACCTATGTGAATTAATCAGTTGATGACTTGATGTGTATTATCATCCGCAATCAAAAGTAGGTGACGCCAAAAAGACAGTAACAATAATAAGGATAACGATCAGTAGTGGAGACAGCATTTCTGTACATGTAATAGACGTGTAAGAATGACTTGCTGCCAATTGTTTGCTATAAGAATAACAAAATTGAATATAAAACGTGTACTTTCGTTTTGACTTACTAGGAGTATATTAACAATTAACAAACCCCTACCCCGAAACAGATGGATCTTCTCATCTTCTCTACTTTAGATATCAAAGGAAGTACTAGTACTCAACTTATGAACTGGCATGAACTTTAATTATTCTGAAAAACCAAAAAAAATTATAGAACTGGTATGAACTACTCAACTACTATAATTAGATGCCTTGTGATCTTCAGAAAGTGTCACATATAGTGATCGCTATATGCTTTCTCCTTGTTCCCTTCACTTGCAGGATTAAGCGAGACCAAGTCACAGTAAAAGATACATGATCAAAGGAAATAGACATATCCTAAGATACATTTATATAGTTCATATCTATATCCAAGAATGTTTATCTTATTAAAATTTCACCTTTTACCATTTGTATTTTGTTGGTCACAAAGTATTAAGTTAGGGACATGATACTGTTCTACTAATTACATTGCGCGCTAATGTAGATAAAAGAATCTGGATATACAGTATATGACTTTAATAAATCATAAATGTACTTATTTTCCATGCTTTTGTCGCCGTTTAATGACTATATATTAATCATTATTATAACAGAGTGATATAGAGTTGATGAAGGATATGGGAGTAGATGCTTATAGATTCTCAATATCATGGCCAAGAATTTTCCCTAGTAAGATTTTTCCATTCCATCCATCCACTTTCTCAAGATTCATGTTCCTTTCACATTAAACTCCCTCACGTTCCTGGTTTTCGGAAAAGTGTTCAATGCCAAATTGTTACCACTTGCTTGTTATGAAAGGAACAAAATCTTGACAGTTGCTGATCTTTGCCCTTTTACAACACAGATGGTACTGGCGAACCAAATCCAGAAGGAATAAATTACTACAACAATCTCATTGATGCTTTGCTTGAGAAAGGTGAACTTTTGATGTTATACTAAACATGTCTGATATACATATAGTGTAAGAAATTATAATATACATCGGACACAATGATGACGCCAAAAAGAAAAGGGAGGTGTTAACTAAGTATTTGTTTCAATCAGGAATCCAGCCCTATGTAACCTTGTATCATTGGGATCTTCCACAGGCTCTCGAAGACCGTTACGAAGGATGGCTGGGTGAGGAAATTATGTAAGTAATATGGACAATGGAAACCAATATAGCAACTAAGTGGAAGCATATTCTGATAGCTGAGTCTCTAACTAGCTAATTGTGTTTGGTCAAATGACTTAATTTACCAGCAAAGACTTCGAGACTTATGCATCAACATGCTTCAAAGCTTTCGGGGATAGAGTGAAATACTGGATCACATTCAACGAGCCTCATGGTTTTGCCATTCAGGGTTACGATCTAGGCGTCCAAGCTCCTGGGAGATGCTCATTTCTTGTTCATTTGTTCTGTAAGAAGGGTAAATCATCGACTGAGCCTTACGTGGTAGCTCACAATATCCTCCTAGCTCATGCTACCGTATACCTTAATTACCAAAAGAATTTTAAGGTATAAAACAGGCTAACTACCACTCATTTTCATTAGAATTGTATGCAATACTTTTAAGTTATTACAAAGATACACTTCATCTTATTAGGAATCACAAGGAGGATTAGTTGGTATTTCATTAGATGCAAAGTGGTATGAACCAATAACAAATAAACAAGAGGATCTAGATGCAGCGCAAAGGGCAATGGACTTTTCTCTTGGATGGTAATATTTTAGATGCCTTAATTTGTCTCTGCTTCCTTATAGCAAGGCAACACTTGAAAAGTTATATTGCTCCGAACTTTATACTTAAATAGAGTTAATTGGTCAGGTTCTTGGACCCCCTCTTCTTTGGCAAATACCCAGATTCGATGCATGAACTTGTGGGAAGCAGGCTTCCTGAGATCACGCCTGAGATGTCGACACTTCTGGCAGGATCCCTGGATTTTGTCGGTATTAACCATTACACAACATTATATGCTAGGAATGACAGGATGCGCTTCAGGAAGTTTGTACTCCAGGATGCTTCAACAGACTCTGCTATCATTACATCTCGTAAGAAAATCTGAGAATTTAATTTCTTGTGATGCTAAGTTTCTAAATATTCTACTTTTTGTTTGACAATATGTTATTTTATTGCAGCTTATAGGTCTGGAGTACCAATTGGAGAAAATGTACTGTTCAAACATATCTCTGACAGCGTATACTCTAATGTTTGCTCATAGCTGCTTGTAAAATTAGCAATTACATCTTTAGTCTTTCTGTTTCTAGGCTGGTTCGAGCTGGCTACACATAGTGCCATGGGGGATTCGGTCGTTGTCAAGATATGTTCGTGATACATATGGCAATCCTGCAATGTTCATTACTGAAAATGGTACTTGCTAAGTTTTATAGCATAGTTTTGCATTAATCTTAATATTTGAAGTCTTTACCAATGGAAAGTTGTTTCCTTGCAGGCATGGACGAAAAGGCGAATATACAACTGAATGAGGCTTTACAAGATGATAGGAGGATTGATTTTCATAGAGACTATCTCTCAAACCTCTCTGCGGCAATAAGGTAGAAGCGAGTTTGATTTTCATGCTTGGCGTTATAGAATACTCCATATAGTAGATTTTTGTGCATTTGGATAACACGAAAAAAGTACACCTGTGTTTCCTAATGGTACTAATTTGTGGTCTATGCACAGGCAAGATGACTGTGATGTGCGCGGATACTTTGTATGGTCCTTGCTGGATAACTGGGAGTGGAATTTCGGTTACTCTGTTAGGTTTGGACTATACTATGTGGACTACAAGAACAATCTGACCAGGATTCCTAAGAACTCTGCCACCTGGTTCAAAAACTTTCTCAGGCTGAATGATGATAGTCTTCACAAAGCATCCTAATATGTTTCTCTCTTTTTTCAACTTATTTTTCTCTTTGTTTAGGATATGATTCACACCGTGTACATGACAGTACAGATACAACACACAACATCTAGCCTGCTAGTTTTCCGAGAATGTGGAATGAAATTGCAAAGCTAGAGTTACTGTAAAGTCTGTATGGCACCAATATCATGATGCCATTGGCATTTTATACCTTTATGATTCGTCAATTGTAGTCATTTTACAAAGGCTGATTAATTAATTGTGACAGAATGTATGTACTGTTGTAAGCATAGCAACGTAATTCACACTTACTTGACTAATAAATTCTGAAATGCCTTGAATGCAAATGGTAGCCATAACAAAATGTTACTCAAAAGACAGCATGGCTAAATCAAAGTGTAAAGGATCTAACGAGTACTTATTTAGCCATGCTTTCTTTCGAGTAACATTAGTACCATCAGGTTATACATACATGGAAGCAACTTAGCAACTAATAATGATAATTAGTCCACATGGTACAGTCCTGGCTGAACTGTACGGACAAAAATCTCCCTTCTGTGAGGCAAAATTTGATAATACAAACGATCTCAATTTTTACATTCATGTGGCTGGCAGGGTGTAGCATACTAACATTAGTCCCTTAAACTCTGTAGTAGTCGATGAACTTTTCTAAATACAATTTCCGCTACTAATTATGGGAGTATATATGTCTGAAATATAGATTTGGCACATCAATGAACTTTTCTGGCGCTCAAATAATTCCATGCAGAAGAGCGATTCCTGGCGTGGTTCCTCCTCTCTGGATACTATTTCCGCTACTAACTATACAGCACCACATCCTGATGAGGGTGGTTGTTTGACTTCTTTGCTTGCACGTTCAGTTTGATCATCATAAATTTCGAAACTGAGCTTCTCCAAGTCTTTGGGACTTTAGCAAGCACTTTCTTAAACTCAAGAAATAATCCTCAAGCCTTGATGCTATCTCTATTCTTCTGACATGTGTTAACATTTATCTAGGTATACGATCTAGGAAGTCCCAACTCATCTCCTCAGCAATACTCCTAAATTGGCTAAATTTGAACAAAATCTTCTTAAACTGGACAACAGTTGAGCAAAAACAACAGTGCGCAACAATGCAGTGTCAATACAAGACGAGTCAAGTTATAGAAAACTTTGCTCGCTGTGCACCAAGATGATGCATGTCAAGCATAAGGATTTAACATCAGAAATTCCTATTATAAGCTGTAACATCAGCAGGCACGCTACGTCGCTACATCAGGTGAATAACTTCTACTGCATTTAGCTAGTACAGTCAAGTCCTTAACTAAAAAAAAATTCTACACTTTACAAGCATCAAGAAATCAAGAGTGAAACATTTCAATTTAAGGGTATTAGTGAAAGCATGGATACAGCAGATCAGCAATCTTTATAAAATTGTGTATTGAACCGCTTCAAATCATCGCATGATAATGTAGTACCAACATGATTACTGGGTTTCATGATAGGAAGATTGTTTGCGCATTTCTCTTGATCATAAGCAAATAACTCAAATTCAATGTAGTCCAAGCACTAACATTTTGCAAAGATTTTAATGAGCCTTGGTGTATGACTTTGACTTTATTACTGATTCAGCAAAACCATTGTCTGTGACTGTAAGTACTATAACTATGTAGAGTCCAATGTATTGAAATTCCAAACTATGTACGTAAGAGCTTTTGGTACAGTCACACTATTTTAAGCTTATAAAAGTTGTTTATATACAAATGATACATTGGCCTTCTGAATCAAACAGGGGATGTAGCTCAAATGGTAGAGCGCTCGCTTTGCATGCGAGAGGCACGGGGTTCGATCCCCCGCATCTCCATTTCTGTGCTTGACACACTTATTGGCTTTAAAAGCCCCTTTTTTTTCCTTAAGAATTTTTTTTTTCTTATGAATTTATATATCTAACCCATAATTCTTAGTTATAACGACCAACCTACTAATATTCACATTAAATAATTTCCAAAATTTAAAGAAGACAAAACTTAATCATATTTCGAATTGGAAAGCTGATATATTTTAGAGGTTGTAGTTCAAACACTAATTTGAAACTAGGAAAATAAATCAAGATACAAAAGACTTTCTTAACTGTCTCACTTGAAGCCAAGATCATAATTAATCTCTTTATCTAAACTAATGCTAATGTGGTGGTCCTAGATGTACAAAGCGTTCCGCAAATATAACTGGATGTCTTATGAGATATTCTTGACCAAATCCTATCTCAACTAGGTATTCTTGACCAAATCCTACCTCAACTAGGTATTCTTGACCAAATCCTACCTCAGTCTATACTAATGTATGAAAAAGTAAGCAAACATATAAGTTTGCTAGGCATTACATAAGCAATGGACGAATAAGGATAAATAAACACCAAATCAGGAAAGTTGCAATTGATGTTTATGTACTGCAAGTTGTATACAAAAATGCAGTTTCAATCAGTCACGTGCTCTAATTTTGTTGAAAAGATTGTTCGTAGACTATAAGGTATTAAATTGCAAGTGTTGGGTTGTTAAAAGGTTACTAAGACAATATATTATTTGACCATGAGAGTGTCATTGTCCAATTGTTCAAAAACTTCTCTATAAAAAAAAAAAAAAAGAATAAGCTGGTAATTGATATAATTGGGAAGGGTATTGAGGGAGTTGTATTTTTGCCTCTTATCATATAAAACCAAAAATTCCTCAAAAATTCCTTAACCAACTTTATTTTGCTCACTCAATAGTAAACTTTGCTTATAATTTTTTTCCCATCTTTTTGAGAAATTATTGTTTGATAGCGGCTATTAGCACTATTTCACCTATGAGGAAAATAGGGAGGGCAAACTTTTAGATAAGTTAAGTATAGTTTAGAAAAATAAGTTAAGTTTAGAGAAGTTAATTAAAAATAGATTCAGCAAAAATAAGTTAAGTTCAGAAAAAATAAAATAAGTTCAAGAAAAGAAGTTAAGTTCAGAAAAAATAAAATAAGTTCAGATATGTTTAAACTATAATTTGTAAGGTCTAAGGACATGTTCTATTCAACTTATTTTCACTTATCTTATCTTATCTTATCTGAATTTTTCTTATTTTTCCTGATTGTTTATGAACTTTTCTTATTTTTCCTTATTTTTCTGAACTTTTCTTATTTTTACATAATTTTCTGAACTTTACTTATTTTTACTTATTTTTCCTGATTTATGTTGTTTTCATAGCTCAACTTCACTTATTTTTACTTATTTTACTTATTTGTACTTATTTTTCTAGAACTTTACTTATTTTTGCTTATTTTTCCGAACTTTACTTATTTTTTCTTATTTTTTCTGAACTTGTCTTATCTTTCCTGAAAATAAGTAAAAATAAGTTAAGGAAAACGCCCTAAGGGGATAAACTGATCAATTGACTTAACTAAAAAGGGTATTGTTGTAATTTTTCCTCCTATCATATATAAAACCAAAATTGGAGGGTGGAGACATATAAATTTGTGCGGTCAATTAAAAATCACAAATATTTCACAAAAAAACAATTTCAGTCCAAACAATTTCTTCCATACCTCTTGAAACTCCACAGAACTTCCTTTTAAACTCCATCTCACACACCCCTCTACACCGCCCTTAGACAACCAACTTCTCAATCTTCAGGTTAGCTTTTTTGGGTTCTTATTATTCTTAACTCGAATTCTTTCAAATATATTGCTGTAATATATTTGTGGGTTCTTTAATTAAACATCTGAGCTTAATTTATTAAACCAACCACAATCTTTTTATTGTATAATGCTATGTTTTTATGTGTCCAAATTTGGTGCTGGCTTGCTATAATGGGGTTCATATGATTTTCCCATTACACTCAATTCCTGTGATTGATCTTGGGTTGTTTAGTTTTGTTGATTCAAGGTGGAATTTTTTGAGTTGGTAGCTTTGTTGTTATTTATTTATGTTTTTTTTTTTAATAAATAGCTCAGCTGAATTGAAAGTTTGAATCTTTATGTAGTGGAATGAATGCAGAGTTGATTGGCCTGTTTGATTGTATGATGGTATGTTGGGTTGTGTTCGTTTGTGTCGAAATTCGATGCCGGCGTGCTTTGATGGGTTTATCATGGTTGTCCTATTATACTGAAGTTTGTTATAATTTATTGATGGGTTCTTTGATTAATTAGCTGAGCTGAATTGCAAAGTTTGAATCTTTATGTAGTGGAATTAATGCAGAACTTGATTGTATGATGGTATTATCGAAAGTTGAAGGTGGCATGCTTTAATGGGTTTATCATGGTTTTCCTATGGGTTCTTTAATTAATTAGCTGAGCTGAATTTAAAGTTTGAATCTTTCTGCAGTGGAATGAATGCAGAGTTTGTTGGCCTATTTTGATTGTATGATGGTATGTTGGGTTGTGTTATTTTGTGTCGAAATTTGGAGCTGGGGTGCTTTGATGGATTTACCATGATTTTGGTGGAGTAGTAGGAGTTTGTATGGTGTGATATGTTTTTCTTTGATTGAGTCGTGTTTCTGGGCGAATTAGTGGATTCTAGGATTGGTCTTGGGGCTTAATTAGTTGATTGGAGGTGGAATTTTGTGAGGTGGTAACTCTTTTGTGAATAACACTAGTGCTTACAAGGAGGCTTCCGCCCAAGCGGGGTGGGGGTGAGGGGTGGGGGTGGGGGGTCGGAGGTATGTAGCCTTGCCCATGCGGTCGTGTTGCAATAGAACAGAAAGGCTATAGCTTTGTTGTACATAACGACAACATCGTAACCCTAATGCTTACAGAGAGGCTTCTGTCCAAGCGCGGTGGGGGCGTACGTACGCAAGTACGCAACCTTACCCATGTTGCAATAGACCAGAATGGCTATGGCTTTGTTGTACATAACGACAACATCATAATTCTGGCTTACAAAGAGGCTGCCGCCCAAACGTTTTTTTTTTTTTTTTTTTTT
>CAAKMY010035732.1:0-14437 GCA_901111285.1 Corrigiola litoralis
ATTTAGTTTTGTCTTGAAAAATGCTTTTATATGATATATATTTTTTTTTAATTTTTTTTCTATATTTTAAGATAGTAAAGGTCAAAGTACCACCTCGACAAATATGCAAAAGCAAATAAGGGAAAACAGATTAGACGGAGGGTGTAGGATTTAGGGTATAATTATAAAAGAATATAAGCAAGTGGGTTAGTGGGTGAAATTTCCTTACGGTCTTCACTTCTACGGCAACTCTTTGTATATCAAGGGTTAAAAGTTGCTCTACAGTGAGTACCACTCTTGTTTAATTCCTCTATGTCATCATTATTCTTTTTATTGGATCAATTATTATTACGGATAAGGGATATAAGAGTTTAAACTTGAAAGATACCCTCAAATAAATTTAACTCACAACCATTAAGTCAACTTACCACGTCATTTATATGTCGTCATTGTGCTAAATTACTAGTATCACATGCTAGAGCAAATTATATTGCGCACTCCTTGCATGATGCATCATGCAACGAAGTAAATATGGTTGAGTATGTGCAATACATCCGATGATATGAGCAATGCATCCGGTGAATATATACACTATAATTGGTAAATATGTATTTTATAATACTTGGTGAATATTTATTGCATACTTGGAGAATATGAACTATATATGGTGGACGAATTTGTATATTATATTATGTATATTAAAGTTGATAAATATATAAACTACATTAATTTACGTGAATATGTATCGTTTTAATGATGAATATGGTGCATGATGAATCATACAAGGGGTGCACAATATAACAATTGCTACCCTTTATGAAAATAAGAAAAAGAAATGCAATATTTTACTCATTTCACATTGTTTGATATTATATTCACCTAGTATTGGGAGAGACCGTCTACTTTTATTATAAAAGTAGACTAAGCCATGCTGGCTTAATAAAGACATATAAATTTACAACTAATTTAGGCTTGTAGGGAGGATAAAAAAATTTACCTAGTGAAAAGTTGGTCTATTTTTATTACTATATAAGTAGACGGTCTCTTCTAATAATTTATGATATTTGTATACATCTCTTCCAAAGTTTCATTTGTTTAGCACATCACTTTGACTGTGTGACAAAGGAAATTGTTTTGATAGAACGATAGCAAAACTTTTTTGGTCGATTATGAAAGAATTTCTATATTTCCTTCAGCTGTAAATGAAAAGCTACTCATGTTATGTTCAGAGAACTTAGAATAGAACTTTACTAAAAAGTAGAATGTGTTAAGTTCCTTTAAGTGGAAAATTCTATTTTCTTATTATAATAGCAGTGTTTGTTGAATTCCTTAAATAAAAAAGGATTTCACATACCTTTCAAACCCTCTTTAAAATAAACAGGTCCCGGTATCAAAACATTGTTATTATAATAGGAAAATCCTTTTTTATCCCCTAATGTTAAGTTCCTCATATCCCCCCTCTCCAGCAACATTAGTTACTCCAATATAATAAAATAAAGAAGAAAGATGACCGATAGTTCTTCTTAAAGTTTTCATCAATATGATACTTAGGGCCTGTTCTCTTCAACTTATTTTCGCTTATCTTATCTTATATTATCTAAATTTTTCTTATTTTTCCTGATTGTTTCTGAATTTTTCTTATTTTTACGTATTTTTCTGAACTTTACTTATTTTTACTTATAGTTCTGAACTTTACTTATTTTTCCTGATTCATGTTGTTTTCATAGCTCAATTTTACTTATTTTTACTTATTTTACTTATTTTTACTTATTTTCATGAACTTTACTTATTTTTGCTTATTTTTCTAAACTTTTCTTATTTCTTCTGAACTTTTCTTATTTCTTCTGAACTTATCTTATTTTTCCTGAAAATAAGTAGAAATAAGTTGAGGAGAACATGCCCTTAATTAAATTCTTTAGCAAATAGCAAGTAAATTCATTTGTTTGTGAATGATAAAAAGGTAACAATAAGTAGATTTTATAAGTGATACATAGCATGCACACTTTTACAATTCTTTGTTATGCATATAAATTTTAGAGAAGTTTTCTACACTTTTTAGTGTAGCACAAATCATTTAAATTACATTTTAAAAAAATTGATATAGTAACGATTTGATTTATAACGGTTCATTTTTTTATCAATACCATAAAAAAATGACTACTAGAAGTCAAAAGTTAATATTTTATGAGAGTCTAATTTTAACTTAAAAATAAACGGTGGATAAAATTTTGAAATATTTCTTGAACCTTATACTGCCATAGCTTTTAAAAGAAAAGAGTTCTGCATGACAACTTTTAATCATTTTCAAGTTAAGCATTTACTACCATTTAGGCATTTAGGCATTTACCATCACAATCACAGTCAGGAACCAAACTTACTCTCAATTTGAGGGATGAATAACAAATGGTGGTCCAAAACCAGGATGCTTTTTGGTTTAACCTTCACAACCATCAGTTTACTCTGACTTTACAGCATGATAAGGTCAGCTAACCTATTGTAGTAAAATACTCCGTAGGAAAAAGATACAAAAATCTAAGTATGAAGCTGATGCAAGCTTGGGTCCCACGAATGAGTAGATTCCTCACAAGTGACAAGCATAAAAAAATGCAGTACTCCGTATGCACTAAAACAAATAGACCCAAAAACCTGGAGGCCCCAGGATAAAAAGTTCCCCCCCTCATTGGTGCAACAACACTTCGAAACATAAACAACATACATTAAAAGCTCTGCTGATGTATGCAGATTGCTGTGTACTTGGAAGAGGAAGACATAGCAGTGCTACCTAGTCTCCCTTGTTGCACCTATATCATCATCATGATGAGCACCTGACTCACACTTTAAACTAGCATCTTTACCTTATACACCCCCCATTCTTGGAGATGCACTCTCCTAGGATTCTGCGCAAAGTTTGTTCCTTTCTCTCCTCTTTGCTTAGCTCAGCACTCTTGGTTTTAATCTTATATATTGGTGTTAATGAGTTTTTGTTTTAAGAAATGGGGTTGGTGTTGTTTTTTGCATGATTGTTCTTTAAGGGGGAAAAAGGTGTTTTTTAGTTGAATTTTATGAGGCCTGACATCACAGTTTATGGTTTGATGAATCTGGCTGTTTTGTTTTATATTGTGTGCTCGAATGGTTTATGATTATGTGTGTAAAGATTGATGCTTTATGATGCTTTGGTGACCATAGTTGATGTTGATTACTTGATTTTTCTTGTACTAGAAAAGGCTGAGATGCAAGTCAAACCAAGAAGTTCTCTACTGTTTTGTTTAGTTTGATGGAGGATTTTCTTCACTTTGTCATCTTTGCATTTTGGCTCCCATACTATTTAGTAATACTTATTAGCAAAGGTAGCTACTGTCTGATTATTCCATCTGTTTAGATGGATTTCTGTCTCTGAAATGATTTTCTGAAATTGCAGTTCAGAGAGGACCTTTGAGTTGAAGATGTGTTCACGACTCGAACAGATTGAGTTCTTCAAAACAGACGATAGAGATTCTTCTTGGAAGTTCATTAATTTGTTCTACATATTTAGGCTGCTTAGGTGTTTTGGGTCCTAAGGAGAGAAAAGCACCCAACAAAGGTCCCCTACTTTCAGTTGCGCGCTGTATTCTGTTCCTTGCATCAGAAATTTGTCTGTATAATAGTCTCATTAAAGCCCTATCCGAAAGGTCCCTGATATGGATGATCGCGGCTTTGCTCCTCCTAATCCTCCTATGTTTGGAAGCATGGATTATGATTTCATGGACCAACTGTTGGACGAAGGGTGCTGGTTACAGACAGCTGATGGAGCAAATTTTCTGCAGCAGGGTCCATCCACCTCTCGCAGTTTAAGCTTTTCATCGTATCGTTTGCCTAGTTTGGAGGGCAGCTCTAGCAGTTTGACTTCGGCTCTTAATCAGAGTAGCAACTTCCAAGAAGAGAGGGAAAGATGGAGTTTATTAGGCAATATCTCTTCTCAGGAATGTTCGAAGGAAGAACAGGTGGTGGCTGCAGAATGTGAGGAGGATCAGAAAGCAATGATCCCAGCAGCCAAATCTCCCATCCAAACACAAAGTTTTTCCTGGGAAGGTGATGAGCTTAATAGAATCTTGTGGATTGCACCTAAGGCAAGTCCTGGGCCTTCAACTACAGTGAAAGACAGGTTGATGTCAGCAATCTCACATTTAGGTGAATTGAATAGGAATAGAGATGTGCTTATTCAGATATGGCTTCCTGTAAAGAAAGGGCTAAAGAGTTTCCTCACAACGGTCGAACAGCCACACTATTTTCAGCCTTCCAGCACACGCCTGCTGCATTATAGAGATGTATCTGAGAAGTATGAATTCTTAGCTGACGAGGACACCAAACAGGCGCTTGGTTTGCCAGGGAGAGTCTTCCTTGGGAAGGCACCTGAATGGACTCCTGATGTCCGCTTCTTCAGGCAGGAGGAGTATCCTCGGATCAAGTATGCCCAGCAGTATGATGTTCGAGGATCTATTGCCCTTCCAGTTTTTGAATGGGGCAGTGGTGATTGCTTGGGTGTGGTTGAGATTATCTTGACGACCGAAAAGATCGATTATCGTCCTGAAGTTGAAAGTGTTTGTAGAGCTCTAGAGGTCTCTTCTGCCTTATATTTTGAAAATATTTTTCTGTAAACCTGTAGGAAAAGTCCCTCCATTGGCATTTAAACTATCTTAAGGTGAGGTTGCATACAGATGAACCTCCTCAGATTCACCAATGGCGAAAGCCATGATGGGTGGTTGTTGTAGTTGACTTTTTAGTCCATGATAGCTTGGGATCCCAACTTCCTTTCCTCCCTTGCCTTACAAGCAGCATGACAAGTAGAAAACTTTCTGGCACCCCTATTTCTTGATGAGCCAATTCCAATCAGTACTTATATGTTTTCCCTTTGTCTTTTCATTTTCTGTTTTTTGCATTGTTTTTGGCAGGGTGGGTACTGTTCGATTATAGTTGTAACTTCAAATTATTAAAACACAATTTTCAATTGCTTACCTATGGTTCCCTTTATTGCAGAAAGTTCACCTTAGGAGCTCAGAAGTGTTGAACACTTTGCAGGAACAGGTAGTTTAATGCTAACATTTCTTACAACAATCAATTAGCATGTAAAACCAGACTAACTCATTGCCGATGTTTTTTATTATTTCAGGCTGGGAAAGGATCTTTTGAGGCTGTAAGGCCTGAAATTTTGAATGTGCTGAGAACAATATGTGACATATACGATTTGCCTCTTGCTCAAACTTGGGCTCCGTGCTCTCAACAAGGAAAGGGTGGATGTTGGCATTCTGAGAAGACCGCTCTTTGTGTTTCAACAGTTGATTCTGCTTGTTATGTGCGTGATCAACGAGTTCTGGATTTTCACAAGGCCTGTTCAGAGCACCATCTATTGAAAGGCCGCGGTGGTATTGTTGGTAAGGCATTCGAGACCAACCAACCATGCTTCGCCACAGATGTCACAGAGTTTAGTAAAGCTGATTATCCTCTCTCTCACCATGCAAAGATGTCTGGATTGCATGGTGCAATAGCAATAAGGCTCCGCACCACCTACCAGGAATCGAATGATTATGTGTTGGAATTCTATCTACCATCAAATTTACAAGAAACAGGGCTAAGTTTTCATGGTAGGATATGGCAGTCAGTATCTATGGTAATACAGCAGACTTGCCAGGGGTTGCAGTTTATCACAGTCAAAGATTTCGAGCAGCAGGCATTATTTCCAGCAGAACTGTCAACAGAAAATGAGAAAAAGCTGGAGGTCTCAGATGTTCCAAAGAACCACCAAGAGACTTCCTCTTGGTTTTTACAAATGATGGGCCCTCAGAAAAAGGGTAGAGAGTTAGCTGTTTCACTGGATTTTGGTAAGGAGGAGCCCAGCAACGAATTTGAAGTGACAACTGATTGGACCAGCAGCGAGCCAGATTTACAGCTCGGGCAGGTCTTTTCAGATTGCGGAAAGACTAAACAAGATTCCAAGTCTGAAGGCATTTCTGGTTCATCGTCAGGAGGCCGCTTTCCTCTAGGCTGTAGAAAAGCTGGTGAAAAGAGGAGGACCAAGGCTCAGAAAACAATCAGTTTGCAAGTACTCAGGCAATACTTTGCTGGTAGCCTAAAAGATGCTGCCAAAAACATTGGAGGTAATGCTCTTATACAATAGCCTTTTTAAGAAAATGACCCGAGTGTACGATTGTGCTTTTGTGAAAGAGAATGTGAGTAAATTAAATTCTGGACCTTGTGGGGGATATCAGCAATTATTTAAGACCTACTAATTTTCTACGTTTAAATTGGTTTCAGACAAAAAGGGGTAAAACAAGGTTTTTTTTGGCAAAAAAGGAGAATTTTACAGAATACAGGGATCACTATCCACAAAGATTTTTATGCTTTGACCCACTGTTTTTCATACCGTTAGGCGTTATCTAGAGTAAAGATTGGAAGATAGAAAAACCTACCATTTGAATATTTGATTTCTCTTTTCTTACAATCCAATATTTCCTTGTTTATTATCCTTTTGGTCAAAGTCATGCATCTTAAAAGCTTCCCCGACCCAATTCTAGCATATCTATAAATGAGGAAATGGGTGATCTTTGTTGTTCATTATGTTTGATGTGTTTGCTGGTTGTGAAGTACCTAATCTTGACCAGAAAACACATGTACTAAATTTCTTGAATTTCCGCTAAGCCTAGGTACTGACAACAAAATTTCAATGGTTTTACTCTATTTGCTTGATCCAGTCTGAGTTATCTCCGCCTTGATCACCTTAAGCTGTGTCTCTTATTCATGTCGCTCAGCAACTTTCCTTTTCCCTGTCCCAGTTTGCCCCACTACCCTGAAAAGGATATGCAGGCAGCATGGAATAGCCAGATGGCCATCTAGAAAGATCAAGAAGGTGGGTCATTCTCTAAAGAAACTTCAACTGGTGATTGACTCGGTCCAAGGTGCCGAAGGCGCCATCCAACTGTCTTCATTCTATACAAACTTCCCGGAGCTGAACAGTCCGGGCACACAACAAATGGCCAATCAAGTTTCTTCCATAAACTTGAACGACCAATTGAAGATGCAGCCAACTACTCAGCCTGAAGGCAGCATCTTTGGTTCTGGAGCCTCAACTTCCAACTCCCCCTCTACTTCGTCCAGCCAGACCTCTACCTCCAGTCATTGCTTCTCAAGCGGGGCAAAGATATCTTCCCCTGTTACAACCAATGCCTCAGGCAGTAAGGATGCTTCCACAGCTGAAGACCCAGCAGGATCACTTAAGAGAACACGGAGTGAAGCAGAATTACAGTTTTTGAGTAAAAAGGAACATAGTCAGATTTTAGAAAGATCTCAGAGCAATAGAACTATTGCTGAGCATCCTCCTTTTGAGACTCTACCCCCTTTGCCAATAGCTAAAAGTTGGCCTTCCAAAGAGGGAGATGTTTTCAAAGCGAAAGCTACTTTCGGAGAGGAAAAGGTCCGTTTTACCATCTTACCAAACATGGGTTTCCAGGACTTGCAACATGAGATAGCCAAAAGGTTCAATTTGGAGGACTTGAGCAAGATTGGTATCAAGTATATGGATGACGATAAAGAATGGGTTCTTTTAACATGCGATGCTGATTTAGAAGAGTGCATAGATATTCATAAATCCTGTGGAAGCCACACAATCAAGCTCACTCTCTCTCCTCTTTCACACTTAGGCGGTTCACTTGGCAGCAGCGGTTTATCATAACATCAAATGCCTCCTTTTATAGGCAGTGGAGCTGTGTGGCATGTATGTAGTCTACTTATTCTTTGCCAATAGTTACAAAGATAGAAGTTATTTTTTTCCCAACTTTATGGGAAGTTTCTTGTCGGTAATGGCTGAAATTAGTTCTCTCTCTTTTTTTTCTTCTACGAATAACCATCTGATTAAAACCTTGTACTCTATACTTATATGTTTTGTTGCTGATGTTTGTAATTGACATTGTACAAATAGCAAGATTATAATTTTGACTGGTAGGGTTAATTTTCAGAAATGCATCGAACTATAAGTTTATGTCCACTTCAGTCTGTTAATTGGCTTTTTTTTTTTTTTGGTATTAGGTTTTTCATTCTTCTTCCAAACTTGATTCTCTTTTTACTGCATCAGAGCAACAGGTTCACAGTTTATGATGGGAGTTTACTGAGACTAAGCAAAGAGCCATATCTTTCTGATATATCAAGACACCTCTGAAGCTTCAGATGAACAATTGACTGATAGGAAGGCCATTATATGTTTCACATCATGTCAAATACTAGTAGATTATTCATGGAGGGGTACGGTTCTTCCGAGTAAAATCTCTATAGTGGTGTTTATAGTATAGCTGGGTGGTTACAAAACTTGACTACTTGAGAAGCCACTTAACTCTTCTATAGCTAATCGACAATGATCATCGGATCTGAAAATACGACAATGATCATCGGATCTGAAAATACAAGCTGGCTGGCTTAGTTAAATGCTTATAGTTTACAATAACGAAACAAACAACATACTCCGTAAGTGTTTTCAGTAGAGATCTCTGTTTGAGTTCAATATCCTCCAGTCCACGACTAATGGCCTAGGGCATTAAACTATATGGCAGGCACATTTCACTAATCTTGAAAAGTTTTGAATCTTTCTCCGTCTCAGAAGTCCTATAAGACATTGTTTAAAGGAGAAAACACACATGATTGCACATGCAAAGAAGGATCGGATATGTGATACTCGGATCTGTGGTAAGTACGTAGTGCCACCCAATCTAATCCTGTTATTATAAATTAGAACTGTAGAGTATCAATAGTATCTTCATTGAAAAATGTATTACTACAATTAGTTACAAACTAACAAATATAAAAGTTTGCACACAGCAATTGTCAAGTTAATTTATAGCAAAAAATCCTGAAGGCCTGAACTAGAATCCTGGCCCAGTTATAGAGAGCAAGAACAAGTTCCCATAAGCTTTGGTTCATCATGAAATGAGGCACCATGCAGCTCTTTCATGCATCTAATGTGCAGTATGAAAAGAGTGATTCTGCATTCTAAAAAATCATGTTCAGTTTATTGCCTTGGTGCACAGATATGCCTTCGATATTACACTTTGGCACTTAGCACAAAGAAACCAGCACAGAAGCCATAACATGATAAACAGAAACATCATATATGTTGACGGAGAATTTACAAGAAACTTAGAGAAGAGCTCACTTGGTGAAACTGCAGCCAGCTTGGATGTAAAAATGAAGAATAACCTTGGCTTGCTTCTGTTTTGATGATCTTAGATGTCCTCAGAAGCAAATACATAACTGAAACATTTCTTTATTAAGTAATAAAGAACTGCATTAGAAGAGTGCCCGTGGAAGGTGGGTAACCCATGCACAAAGAACGCAGACCACAGTCATAACTACTAGATGCAGCAAAAAATTCTCAAGACCTAATTAAGCACTCGTCACGATAGGGAACATAGTCGATCCAACAGTCTTGAGCTCTCACCAGATGTGGTATGAGATCATATTAGGCCAGGAAACTTGAGCTCTGAGATAAGAACACCATGATAAGGCCCAGAAACAGAATTATCAGGGAAGAGAATCCTGCACGACATAGAAAAGGCATTCAGAACAGAACCTAAAATCAGGAACATAGAGCTAAGCAGACAGAAGTAGAAGTCACGTACATTCTTTTTCCAGAAAAGCACTACAAACGTAGTATATAACTCATCATCAACATGTCGAAAAAAGATGCAGCTGACTTTGTCTACCGAACACAGATACAAGAGACAAACATCTCCAATTCTTCTATACCAGAAACACATTAAGCTCAATCAGCTCCCAGTTATATGCAACCATAAGAAACTTTGTCATAAGCGTTCCCAACATTCATCAGAATCGTCACGCAGGCTACAGCTGCTGCTTTTCTTCTGATATTAGAAGGAGACTAGGTTAATACTTTCTCCATTTCACAGACATCGTGGAGATTATTACGCGTCAGAGGTAACCTTCACACTATAACTTGAGCTTCAAGTCCAAAACAGAAATTAAGAATATCAACCAGCATCTTCCCAGTAATCGTTTTTGTTTCTTATCGAGGATGCGAGATCTAATATGCTTCCCTGACCCCATCCACTTTGTACCTGCTTGAGAGCATTTAGTACCATTCCACTGCCATCATCTCTGTTACAGAAATAATAAATTGAAAAGTTAACATGTGAATCAGCCACGCGATCATAGCATGAAAGTTTTAATGTACTGTTGGTACGATTGTATCTTCTTTAGAGTGCTGTACATTAAGTTGCACAAAATGTGTTAAAAAAGTCAGCCAATTAGACTACTGGGCCCTCCTAAGTCCTAAGGGTTTGACAACACCAGTTGTAAGGAACGTCCTCATCACATTGCAAAGACCGATCCTTTATTCCTTTTATAGCTAATGGTAGGAGAAAAACAAATGAAGACAGCGATGGATTAACACCAAACCCCACATAAGCCAACTCTAAGGGTAACTGACAATTAGAACTTTCCCTAAAGAGCTCCCTTCAGTGATCAGGTGCTGTGTTTGCTCTAGCAGAGAAGTCACACATCACGTGAAGACTGCCAATGACTTTTACTGATCAAATAAATTATTCAAAGAGGATAATGTCAATATCAACTCGGTTAATGTGAGGTGCTAGACTGCCGACATCTCAAACAGTAGTAGCATCCACACGGGTGGTAGTGGTGGTGGTGGTGGTGGAAGTGGTGAAGGATAGTCTCAATGCCAGTTGTATATCATCATCACAGCAATTGCATACCAGAGAAAACATTACTAACAATCTATGACAGGTACCTTGCTAAAAATAAGCATGCAGGATATAGGAACAGAAATTGGTACGATTAGTCATACCTGTGTACGATGTTTTTCCATTCACTTTCACATTTATGTTTGAGCTTATGATTTCCTCCATAATTATCATAAGCTACTTTATTTGTGATCCTTCCCTCCGATGACATGGTTAACATCCTCTCTGCAAGTTTATCTGCTTCTTGTTTCTTTCCAATTTTTCCCAAGGCTTCGATTACTGGCATAAATGACGCAGGGTCAAAATTGTATCTTTTGCCAATCAACTTATGGAGAATCTTAATTGCATCATCCAATTTTTCATTTTTGCATAACTTGTCGATCAGTTCTTTGTAATCAAATATTCCTATATAAAGACATTGGTCTAGTGCAACTTCAAACAATTCACCTGCTTCAACAATTTCTCCTCCAAGAAGTAACTCATTTAACATAGTTCTGTAGAGTGCTTCCTTATGTCCACATGCACTGACGGCAATTTCAAATACCTCTTGCGCAGGTCTGTATTCACCTTCCCCACAGAAAGCCTTGATTAGCAGGCTAAAAGACTGAATATTGGGAGTTACACCTTTCTGCAACATCTCATTTAAGAGAGACAGGGCATCATTTGTTTGGCCAGTGTCACATAGGCAACCAATTATGGTATTATATGTATTTACGCTGGGACTGACCCCTTGTTCTCTCATCTCATTGAGAAGTCCATACATTTCAAATATTTGCTTCTTTAATCCCAAGCCCTTGATCAAAGAATTATAAGTTTGTAAATTCTTATCAAGGCCCTTTTTCTCCATGTCCTTGAGAACCCGAAATGCAGATGATACCTTCCCAGCTCTAGAATAACTATTTATAAAAGTATTGTATATAATTGAATCAGGATAAATACTTTTCCCTACCATCTCAATCAATTTCTTTTTAGCATCTTCGAGCCTACCAGCCTCACATAGCTCTTTGATTATGATTGAATATGTGATCAAATCAGGGACGCAGTTCCTCCCATCAGCGCCACTATCTACTAGGTTAATGGACAGATTTCCAAGATCACCAAGAGCAGCCTTTCCATGATTCCACATTCCATCAACTACATCAATCGCTTTATCCAGTTTCCCACTTTTGCAGAGACCACGAATCACTATGTTACATGTCACAGTATCCAAGTCATAGCCTTTTTCATTCATCTTTTGCAGCAGGCTCTCCCCTTCTGATATTTTACCCGAACTCCACAAACTACTGAGCAAAATATTGCAGGTAAAGATGTTAGGGAAACAGCTTGTCCTCATCATCTCATTCAAAGTATTGTTTGCTTCATGTACCATCTGTCTGCTGCAGTATCCTTGAAGCAAAGAGCTATAGGTTATCGTATCAGGTTGTACACCACTGCTTCTCATGAAACTGATAAGCATTTTTGCATCCGAAAGCATACCATTCTTGCACAACCCATCCATCAAAGTGTTATATGAGTATATATCTGGCTCTACTCCCTTCTCTGCCATCTCTTTGAGAACTAGCTGCGCTTCTAACAGCTTCCCCTTCCTCGCCAACCCCATCAACCATATATTATAACTCTCCAAAGTCATCAAAATATTACTTTTCTTCATGGTCTCAACCAAAGCTTCACCTTCCTCAAGCATCCCCACCTTACAAAACCCCTCGAGCATTACATTAAACGTAACAGTATTAGGTCTAGGCAACCCCAACACTTTATCCGTCTGCATATCCCTAAATATTCTAGACGCTTCCAACAACTTCCCCGCACCACAAAGAGCTGAAATCCTCGAATTAAACGTGACAACATTCGGAACCAACCCATCCTCTCTCATCTTCTCCACCAAACTCTCCGCCTCACCATCCTTCCCCTCCTTACAAAAGCTCGAAATCAAAGTATTATACACAACCTCATTCGGCACCAACCCAACCCGCCTCATTTCCTCCAAAACCTCCACCCCCTCCGACACCAACCCCGCCCGACAATACCCGCGTACCAAAATCCCGAAACTAAACTCATTCGGCACACACCCTCTCTCAGACATTTTATCAAACACCTTCCGTGCATCCTCCAAATGACCCAAATAACACAACCCCTTAATCAAAACATTAAAACCGTAAACATCCGGCGCCACCCCACATAAAAACATATCCTTGTACAACCATACACCCCACTCACTCCCCCCATCCCCGCGCAACGACAACTCGAGAAGCACATTGTACAAATAAACCGGTGGTGGGTCATGGGGGAACTTTTCTCGAGTCGCCTTGAACTGCGTAAGGGCCTCGCGTAAAAAACCCGCTTGCGCAACGATGCGCACAAGCGAAAAAAGCGAAGCCGGGGATTGTTTGTGGTCAAGAAGGTGGGTGTGGAGGGTGGTCAAGTGGGGGTACATTTTGGCGCGAATAAGGATGTTGGTGATCATAGGAAGGGTGGTTTGGAGGGAAAGTGATGACGTGGAGGGGTTTAAGAGGGTGCGTTTGAAGAATTGCCATGCTAATTCTGGGTTTATTGAGTGTTTTTGAAGGATTTTTGTGAGTTTTTTTGATTGATTCATGTGGGTACTTTGAAAGTTAGTTTTGTTTGTTAGGTTGGTTTATATGGTTGGAGTTTGTTAATGTTGGCGGGAAAATATAACAAAAGCTTGCAAATTAAGTTAATTAAGTATTTTTTTAGATGTTATATAAACTCGAGATATATAACATTTTCACTCGAAAAATTACTTGCCTAGAGCTGTTTCTGGACAAATCAGTCCACAAGCCGAGAGTTATATTAACACAAACCATCAACCATGATATTCACGGGAATATAGTGTATATCATGGGAATATAGTGAACTGCTGCTTTTCTGCTGTAATTTTTGTTCGGGAACGCGAACACAGATGGTGCATGGCTGTCGTTAGCTCGTGCCATAAACTCTTGCTCCAAACCAGCATGAAAGTTCCATTCCAGTTATATACTACTTAATATCATACTAGATGTATGCTAGTATTTACCATAGTGTATTCCGCAAGCAAAAGAAGATTTTTTAGTAAATAATTGATCTGGAATTTAATTTGGCGTAACATGAACCTCATATCATTGTTTTTCATACTGCTAGAGAAAATAGCATTCCTATGGTACCTATTGTATTTCAGTCACAATTAAGTTATTTAAGTACCTGACGGCTGACGCTACTACAATATATTAGTCGCCACCTAGAAATGCAAATTACAGCTAGTTGATTTATACGCTCGATCCAATTGTAAACAAGGTGCGTTTATGATTTTTAGGACAAATGTTGTAGCAGAATCTTTACCCCCAGAATACGGTCAAGTTACATGGCTAATATGTGAAAACTATTCTATAATATGTACACTGTCAGTCTGTCATGGTACATTGCAACTACAGTCACTCAAGTGTGGTGAGGCAGATGGTTCTAGTATACTGTTCCTGGTGCGATCCTGGGTGGAGGGCCGATCAAACTTAGCAAAACCTGCATGGGCAAAGCATTAGTAATGTTAGGAGTAGGACACCTGCTTTACCAGGAGATCTTTCATTATCGTCATGATCATCAATATTATACGTAGTAGTAGTAGACCTACCGGAAAATTGGGAAGGTAAGTGACTTACCGGCAAAAAGACAAGCCCATGCAGGAAACCAATGATAACTAGCGCCAGGTACATTTGGAAGTAATAAACCTG